>LVTN01002150.1:23002-43285 GCA_001649415.1 Musa itinerans | reverse complement strand
TTCATCATCAAAATCCGAGATTCAATAGTAACACCACTAGCTGTCACGGGTGGCAAGTGGTAGCACCGCCCAGCTAGCGGTGCCACCATCCGCAACCTACCCCCTTATAAATCCAAGCTAGGGCCGACGGTATAATCGACCCTGACACATTCTCCAGTCCCCCAAATAGCTCCAAACCCCCTTTGAACACTATTCTCTCCCTCTAGCTACCCAAAAAAAATCCCTATTTCCTACTAGATCAAGGATCAATCTCCTACATCCTCTTGAAGATCACAACTAAGGTATTCTCTAAATGGCATTGATTTCTCTTTTGTATTATCTATTCTGGCTCATTATCTATCTTCATAATAGCTGTCTTTATGGGTTCTAGAAGATCATCTAGGGACAAAGGGAAGAGGAGATTAGAAGAAAATTATAACTCCCTACTTTTCGATTCTAATCAACATGCCCTAAAATTTGCATTCATAGAATCTAGAAATATTCATAAGGGAAAATATGTTGATTTAGATGAACTAAGTGATTTGGAACCTATTCAATGCTTTGCAAATCTAGACATTCTCCCAATTCTTCAAATAAGTGAACCTATCTACCTTAGACTTGTTAGGTTATTTTACAACAATCTACATGTAGATGAAGAAAAAAGGGTATCTACCTATCTATTAGGACGTCACATACCCATTATGAATAGATCAATTTGTGACATCATAGGAATCCCAGTAAAAGAAAGAGGTTGTTATTTTAGAGGACAATGGGATGATGAAACAGTTGGGACCACTTACATTGATACCTTAGGAACAATTTTTGGCAATCCTAACTTAATGATACTTCCAAAAAGCTGTGAACACTTACTACCTTTAAGCACCAAAATACTTCATCATATCTTGATTAGTATCATTCTCCCAAAGCAATATCATCATGATGAAGTAAGCCAAATGGAACTAGGTACCATGTATTGGATCATGAAGGGATATAACAATTGTTTTGGTTACCTAATCTAACAAAACATGATTGAAATATCAAAAAAGGACATGATGCTTTCACATGGTGGCTTATGGCTTAATCATAAGAATACTCCATGCCTACAATATTGTCATTACACCCGACGAAGAAGTTATAAAACTAGATAGATTTAGTATCATAAATAAAAATCTACTTCGATGGATGAGATGTACATTCAAAAATGATATGTGGATTAGACTGCCTAGAAGGACTGATCCCCTATAACCTGAACTAGAACCGGAAACACTAATATTTAGAGGCAATCAATCTCCTCCAATTGGTCCCTTTGAGGAATCACCTCCAGTAGAGTAAGCACCTCCTTCATCTATCAAAGACCTAGGGATTCGGATGGATCGTTTTGAACAACCACAAGATCGAATTGAACAACGCCAAGATCAAATCTTAATTGAGCTATAGCAAATTCACCGATAGTTTGATACCTTGGTTAGACATTTTAATTTTCCACCACCTGAATAAGCTGTGTATGTATTTGGGAAAAGTGGACACAATTCCTCCTTGTTATGTTGTAGTACTATGTTGTTTACCTTAATGTTGTAAACTTAAAATGCTACTCACTTTGATGATCGTAATGTTGTGCTTTTATTCTACTTACCTTGATGGTTAAATTCTAAGCTTACTTTAATGAAAATATCACTCTAAGAATTAGACTTGATATATCTTTTGAATGGATAAAGTCCTTGATATATTTAACTATTGGCATCTATGACTTGATGTATTATTTGATGAGCATTTGCAGAGTTAGGAATGTTAATGTGTCCGAATGCATGGATCTGTTAAATTTTGGTTTTGGACTTTCTTGATTCTTTGATCACTCACTTAAATTCTATGCTGATAATTTTATGATGCAAATTTTACATGATGATAAGGTTGTGCGCCTCAATAACATGTTTACTTTGAAGTTGGAAATTTTGTACTTTGAAGCTAAAAGTTTCTATGATTATGAGCATGTTATGATGCAATAGCATGAAGTTTACTTTGATGATTATGTTGCTATTGAATATTGAGAAGTTTTAATCATTCATCGGATTCTTAATCCTTGAGTACTACAAAGCACTAATGATATTGCCTCATGCAAGTAGTGATGAAAAGCTATGACAAAATATTTTATAAATGCATGAAGTATTTATACATATCTTGATGTTTGATTCATGGAAGTCATTGACAAATGCATCTCTCGGATTTATCTATTGTGAATTTTTATTGAGAAATAGTTTTGATGTGATGCTCCTCTAATTATGAAGATTAATTCTCGGAATTTCTTTTATCCTTCATATGATGATTCTTTCACATGAATTCTTTCTTAATAAAGGAAGAATTTTTATGATCCTTTTTTATGAGATGAACACTTGCAAGAATGAGGATTTGATTTCACATGAATATTTTGATCCTTGTGAAAATTGAAGCATGATTTAATGAAACTCTTTTAACATTTTTAACTTCATTCAAAGTTGGTTCTCAATGGATTTTCCTCCTTTCTTTCTTTCTTCATGCAAAGTTTTGATGATAAATAAAAGGGAAGAAGTTAATGTAAGCCATCTCTTTAAATATTTATAACTTTTTATGTGAGAACTTTTGAATGATACCATGTCATGAATGCTTGAAATATAATTGATATAAAATTTTACAAATTGAAATGTGGCATGAATTTTTACCATACTTGTATTGTTGAAATTGTTCTCCTTTTTGTTGATGACAAAGGGGGAGAAATAATACCAAAATGTGGTAAATTGATGACAAATGTATGCAATGTATTTCATCATATATACTTGGAATGTTTGCTTTGTTTGATAAATTTCCTTTATTATGATAAGATATCTAGAGCTTAACTTGTGAGTTTACAATTGATATCTTGTCATAGAATGATAAATTGCTATGTTTGTCATCCTTCATATTTCAAATATCGGACTTGAAAATGGATGTTATGTCTTGACATCATTTTAAAAATGTTAGAACATGATAGGAATCATGATGTGTGTATTGATAAGTTTAAATAAACTTAACTTATCAATATGTCTCTTGACTTTAAAGGCCTTGAATTCAAGAATGTTTTTTCTCAAGTATGACATATAGATAGGGTAAGTTAAGGTTAATTCCGTCATCAATTAATTGTCATCATCAAAAAGGGGGAGATTATTGAATCTCGGATTTGGATGATGAAGTCAATTGTAATTTGTTTAATCTAGTCTATATGTTGAGAAAAGTGTACAGGATTAACTACGACGGCAGTAAGATATAAAGCAGGTATTGTGCCGAGTCAAGATCGAGATCACATTGGGAGTTCAAGAGTTCGTCGGAAGTTCCACGAGAACCAACCGAGAAGTCTAGGAGCTTGCCATAGATGCTCGTCGAAACTTACTAAGAAGATCGTCGCAAAGTCTAGGAGTTTGCCGGGAGTTTGCTGAAGCATTGCCGAGAGTTCATCGGATGTTTGCCGGAAGTACGCTGGAAGCTCGACGGAAGAGCAATTAATGCACCGGAACAAGAAGTGTAGTAAACATGTTTTAATTATCGTAGTTAGAGTGTAAATTAAGTTAGGATTCGGAGGTAATCCCACTAACTTAATTAGGGGCCAACTAGGCCCAAAGATTGGCTGGTTTGGTCCAGATTCAAGGCCCAACCAAGACCCTGAATTCCTGACTAGCGGTGGCACCGCCTAGGAGACTCGGTCTTCCAGGAATTCTGGGTGGTGGCACCGCCTCTGTCAAGCAGTGGTACTGTTAGCAGTTATTGCTGCTAGCGGTGGTACCGGTGGCTCTGATACCAACTGTTAGGATTGAGTCGGCACTAAGAGGGGGGGGGGGTGAATTAGTGCAGCGATAAAAATCATGTCGAGTCGGAAATCTCATTAGATAAAATCGTTTTGACAAAGACCATATAGGAAATACTTAACTTTAAAAGCATATGGAAGTGTGTAATTAGAAAGTAAAGAATTTAGTTTGCAATAAAGGTAAATAGCAAGAAGTAAATGCAAACCAAATTTTTATAGTGGTTCGGTCGTAGTGACCTACATCCACTCCCGATTCCTCTTATGTCGAGGCCACTGGCATCTACTAATGGTCTTCCTACAGTGGGCAAAGATCAACTATCCTTTTACAATCTTTCTCCTTTTCACGGGTTTAGGAGACAACCCTTACAAGCCTCTGTTTCTTAGACCTTACTTCTCCCTTTAGACGAACTTCTAAATACTAGGAAGAAGGGATCCTAAATTCTAAGAGAGTTTCCCAATTCTTTTTTAAGTATTCTTTTCCCCTTTTTCAACTTAATTTCATTCTCAATTCTTGCTTTTCCATGCAAGAATAGTTCGGATATTTATAGACCCCAAATGGCTTCAAAATTGAAGCAAAAAAAGATCTAATCTTGAGTTTCCCGGGTACTGGCAGTACCACCGCTTATGCTGGGTGGTACCACCACTTGCAACACTAACATTGGGCGATACCATCGCCTAGTCTGATGGTACCATCGCTTAGGAGACTGTGTCTGGGCGGTACCATCGCACAGACTAGCGGTACCACCGCTTGACACTATCTTAGAGACTGAGTCTGGGCAGTACCACCGCCTAGACTAGCGGTACCACTGTCTGACATAGTCTTGGAGATTGTGCCACCGATGGTTCCATCAGTTTGGGTCACTGTTTGGGCCTTTTATTTGGCCCATCATAGCCCAAGCTTGGGCCCAATTGGCCCCTAATTGAGTTGGCCCAATTTCAACCCAATTACACCTCATACCTACTTCGATCTAGACAATTATTACAAAGATAAATCAAATATTGTCCAGCATGTCATTGATTCTTCGATGCCTCGTCCGATTATTTGGCGCATCGTCGTCTCTTGCGGCCTATTGCCCAATCGACTAGTTGACCTCTACAACTTCGATTTTCTTAGCGTAATTTTCGCTCTTTTTGGCTTGATGTCCAAATCCATGGCCTGAAGCCTTTTGTAGATACATCGACTGATCCTTCGGCTCGACGTTTAATCTTATAATATGTTCCACTCTGGCCCAACATGATTCTTCCTGCTTTAATTGTCTCTCCCTAGCCAAACTTCTTGCGCCACTCAAAATACAAATCAGATCATAAACACTATCAATTGGTTTCATCATCAAAATTTGAGATTCAACACCTATGATTAAGTTGTAATCACATGAGGAGGCACAGCAAGAGCGTGGAAGTGATAGCGGGACCCATGAGATGGACGATCGTGATGCATGGAGAAGCGTCAAGATATCGACGGAATCGATGAGGATGAGATGGATGATTACAAGGCATAGAGATACACTACTACACACATAGATCTTGATATGAGTGACTAGGCCCATTAGCTTGGGCCTAATCACATTAGGTTGTCGTCCATGATCATCTGGTGTGATTGCTTATGTGATGTGTGATTGCTTATAAACCTACTGGATATGTATATATATTTGCATGCGATATAGATATATATTAAATATGTATGTGTGTGATATGTAATATTAGGAGACCAAATAAAAAATCCCATCTCTTGATAATATTAAGTCGGTAAACGTGAGGCAATTAGATTGACCCACGTGGCCTTCCATCGTTATAGGTGGGGATCGATTCTCGATGTAGGTTGAGTTGGTCGAGTCCCTTGAGGCTCACCTATATTGCAATTCGCTATCTTGCCTATGACATAAAGATGTCACCGGTGACCTAAGAATATGGTATGCTTGGTCGAGTCTGTTAGGATCGAGTCAGCACTAAGAGGGGGGGGGGTGAATTAGTGAAGTAGATAAAAACGACGTCGGTTCGAAAAATATTCATTTCGATAAAAGTGATATTGGAAATATATTTAACTTGAAAGCATTTGTAAGAGTGTAATGAGAAAGTAAAGTAAGTAAGCAAGTTTGCGGTAAAGGTAAATTGCAAGAAGTAAATGCAAACCAAGTTTTATAGTGGTTCGGTCATCGTGACCTACATCTACTCCTGATTCCTCTTCTGTCGAGGCCATCGGCATCCACTAACGATCTTCCTTCAATGGGCGAAGATCAACTACCCTTTTATAGTCTTTCTCTTTTTCATGGGTTTAGGAGACAACCCTTACAAGCCTCTCTTTCTTAGACCTCACTTCTCCCTTTAGACAAACTTCTAAATATTAGAAAGAAGTGATCCTAAATCCTAAGAGAGTTTCCTAATTTTTCTCAAATATTTTCCCCCATTTTTTAACTCAATTTTATGCTCAATTCTTGCTGCCCCATGCAGGAATAGCTGGGGTATTTATAGACCCCAAATGACTTCACAATTGGAGCCATAAAAGATCTCATCCCGGGTTTTCCAAGTCCTAGCGGTACCATCGCCTGTGATGGGTGGTACCACCACCTGCAGCACTAACACTAGGTGGTACCATCGCCCAATATAGTGGTGCCACCACTTGGGAGACTATGTCTGGGAGGTACCATCGCCTGATAGTCTCGGAGACTGAGTTTGGGTGGTACCACTACCTAGACCAGCGATACCACTGCCTGACATAGTCTCGAAGACTGTGCCACCGACGGTTCCACCGTTGGGTCACTGTTTGGGCCTTTCAGTTGGCCCAACATAGCCCAAACTTGGGCCTAATTGTCCCTTAATTGAGTTGGCCCAATTCCAACCCAATTAGCCTAAAACCTAATTCGATCTAGACAATTATTATAAAGCTAAATCAAATGTTGTCCGATATGTCATTGGTTCATCATCGCCTCGTTCGATTCTTCGGCGTATTATCCTCTCTTGCAGACTATTGCCCAATTGGCTTGTTGACCTCTACAACTTTGATTTCCTTGGCGTAATTTCCACTTTTCTTAGCCCGATGCTCAAACCCATGGCCCGAAGCCTTCTGCCAATATGTCGGCCGTGTTGAATCTCGGATTTTGATGATGAAATCAATTGATGAGTTTCTAATCTAATCTGTGTTTGAGTGACACAGGAGTAGCTTCGACCAAGGAGAGGCAAATTGATTAAAGTAGGAAGAATCATATTAGGCCGGAGTGAGCAAGTAAGAAGATTGGACATTGGGCCGGAGGATCGATCAACGTGTCGGTAGAAGGCTTGTGCCGTGAAATTGGGCAACGAGCCGAAGGATCGGACATTGCACTAAGGAGATCAGAAGTTGCGGAAGTCAACATGTTGATTGGGTAATACACCAAAGGAGAGGATGATGCGCCGAAGGATCGGACGAGCTCCGGATGAACCAATGACATGCTAGACAAAGGATTCATGCTTTGCAATCATTTGTCTAAGATCAAAATAGTTTAGGGGGTAAATTGAGTTAGCTTTTGGTGTAATCATGCTAACTCAATTAAGGGCAAATTGGGTGTTAATTGGGACTAATTTAGGCTCATTGGGAGGCCTATTCTATAACTCAAAAGTTGGGTCAAGTAGTGGCACCGCCAAAACATGTGGTGGAACCGCCTATGAGTTGGAAAACATAAAAAACCCGATCTCTGAGGCTATCAGGAGGTGGTACCGCCAGACTGGGCAGTGGTAGTACCCAGTGATAGTGTGTCAGGCGATGGTACCACTAGATTGGGAGGTGGTACCACCAAATGCAGGTGGTGGTACCGCCCATTGCAGATGGTGGTACTGCCCGTACCTCAAAATCTCGAGGATTTGAATTTTGGCTCCAAGTTTTAAAGCCATTTGAGGTCTATAAATACCCTAGCTATTCCTGCATAGAGTAGCAAGAAAAGTGATAAAAAACATTATATTTCTAAAGTTGAAAACCCTTGTAAAATGTAGAATCCCTCCTCCTAAAGTTTTGAGACCATTCTAAGTGAGAGTGTAAAGGAAGCTTTGTAAAAAGGGGTTGTAAAGGTTCTCTTCTAAACCTGTCAAAAGGAGAATTAAGTTGTAATGGTAGTTGATCTTCACCCATTGAAGGAAGATCTTTAGTGGATGCCGGTGGCCTCGACGGAAGAGGAATCGGTGGAGTGGATGTAGGTCACGACGACCGAACCACTATAAAATTATTTTCATTTCTATTTTGCTGTTTATCTTTATTGCAAACCACTTTACTTCCTCATTATTTTTGCTGCACACCCTTCTGAACATTTTTCAAGTTGACAACTTTCTGAAATCAGTTTTATCATGCCAAGACTTTTCAAACCGATGTTTTTATCCGCTGCACTAATTCACCCCCCCCCCTCTTAGTGCTAACTTATTCCTAATAGATCGATCCTCTTACTTGACATCCAATCTTCTGATATGTTCCACTCCGGCCCAACGAGATTCTTCTTGCTTTAATTATCTCTCACTGATTGAAGCTTCCAACATCACTTAAAATGCAAATCAGATCATAAACACATCAATTGATTTCATCATCAAAATCCAAGATTCAATAGAGTCCCTGGTGTTAGGAAAGGGGTCAGCACTAAGAGGGGGGGCTAAATTAGTGCAGTGGTAAAAATAGCGTCGGTTCAAAACTTCGTTGTGATTAAATCTGTTTTTGATAATAACACCATTACATAAACGTAATGACTTTGAAATACGTTCGTATATGAAAGGGGTCAAGTAGACAAGTAAAGATTCAGTTTGCAGTATGTAAATGGCAGGAAGTAAATGCAAACCAGATAACACACCAATTTTATTGTGGTTCGGTCGTCGTGACCTACATGCACTTCACTGATTCCTCTTCTGTCGAAGTCACCAACATCCACTATCGATCTTCCTTTAATAGGCGAAGAAGATCAACCTCCTTCTTACACCCCTCTTCTCCTTTTCACAGGTTTAGGAGACAACCTTTACAAGCACACACACACTCCTCTCTAAACAGAATTCTAAGTTTAAGCTAGAGGAGGGATTTCTCAAGTGATTTCTATAGCGTTTTCTCACTTTAAAGCTCTCTGTGCTTGTGTTTATTAACCAAGGATGAGAGGGGTATTTATAGGCCTCAAGTTGATTCAAACTTTGAGCCTAAAATTATCCCATCTCGGGTTTCCTGAGTATGGGCGGTACCACTGCCTATGCTGGGTGGTACCATTGGGTGGTACCACCGCCTGCAGTCTCTCAAAGATTGTGTCTAGGCGGTACCACCGCCTGACATAGTCTCGGAGACTGTGCCACGACGGTGTCATCTCTTGGGATACTATTTGGGTCTCTCATTGGGCCCAACATAGTCCTTACATAGGCCCAACTGACCCATAATTTGGTTGGCCCAAATCCAATCCCAATTACGTGATAACTACGAATTCTAAGACATTTACTAAGCTAAATAAGTCCGTAAGTCTAGTTTCTTCCGGCGAGCTTTCGACGAACTTTTGACAATCTCTTGACAATGTTCCAGCGGACTCCCGGCAAGCTCCTGGACTTCACAATGATCTTCTTGGCGAGTTCCGATGAGCGAAGACCAACTACCCTTTTACACCCCTCTTCTCCTTTTCATAGGTTTAGGAGACAACCTTTACAAGCACACACACACTCCTCTCTAAACAGAATTCTGAGGCTGAAGTAGTGTATGGATTTCTCAAGTGATTTCTATAGCGTTTTCTCACTTTAAAGCTCTCTGTGCTTGTGTTTATTAACCAAGGATGAGAGGGGTATTTATAGGCCTCAAGTTGATTCAAACTTGGAGCCTAAAATTATCCCATCTCGGGTTTCCTGAGTATGGGCGGTACCACTGCCTATGCTGGGTGGTACCATTGGGTGGTACCACCGCCTGCAGTCTCTCAAAGATTGTGTCTAGGCGGTACCACCGCCTGACATAGTCTCGGAGACTGTGCCACGACGGTGTCATCTCTTGGGATACTATTTGGGTCTCTCATTGGGCCCAACATAGTCCTTACATAGGCCCAACTGACCCATAATTTGGTTGGCCCAAATCCAATCCCAATTACGTGATAACTACGAATTCTAAGACATTTACTAAGCTAAATAAGTCCGTAAGTCTAGTTTCTTCCGGCGAGCTTTCGACGAACTTTTGACAATCTCTTGACAATGTTCCAGCGGACTCCCGGCAAGCTCCTGGACTTCACAATGATCTTCTTGGCGAGTTCCGATGAGCTTCTTTGGTAAGCTCCTGGACTTCTCGGTAGTACTTCTGACGAACGTCCGGATTTCCGACGAACTCTTGAACTCCCAACGAAATCGCGTTTTTGACTCCGGAACTTCATTTAGCTTATGCCTTGCTATCATAGTTAATCCTGCACATATAAAACACACTTCAACTAGCCGATTGGGTAATAGGCTGCAAGAGAGGACGATGTGCCGAACAATCAAACGAGGCACTGATGAACCAATGACATGCCGGACAATATTTGATTAGCTTAGTAATAATTGTCTAGATTGAAGTAGGTTTTATTTGTGCAGGATTAACTATGATAGTGATCAAGGCATAAAGCAAAATGAAGTCCCGGAGTAAAGAACAAGATTTCGTTGGGAGTTCGAGAGTTCGTCGGAAGTCCAGACATTCGTTGAAAGTTCTGCTAGAATTGATTGAGAAGTCCAGGAGCTTGCTAAAGAAGCTCAATAGAACTCGCTACGAAGATCATCATGAAATCCAGGAGATTGTCGGGAGTCCACTATAACATTGCCGAGAGATCGTCGGAAGTTCGTTGGAAGATCGTCGGAAGCTCTTCGAAAGAAACCTAGACTTTCATACTTATTTAGCATAGTCAATGTTTTAAAATTCATAGTTAGCACATAATTGGGTTGGAATTAGGCTAACTCAATTAGGGGTCAGTTGGGCCCAAGTTTGGGCTGTGTTGGGCCAAGTGAAAGACCCAAACAATGACCAAACAGGTGAAACCATCATGGCACAGTCTCCGAGACTATGTCAAGCGATGGTACTACTAGTCTGGGCAGTGGTACTACCCAGACATAGTCTCCGAGAGACTATTAGGTGGTGGTACCGTCAGATTGGGTGGTGGTACCGCCTAGTGTCAGTGTTAGTGTCAGACTGGCAAGCGATGGAACCGCCCAATATTGGCGGTGGTACCGCCAGTACCCCAAAGACACGGGATGAGACATTTTTAGGCTCCAAGTTTGAATCAACTTGAGGCCTATAAATACCCGTCTCATCCCTAGTTAAAACATGCAAGAATTGAGAGCAAAAAATTGAAAAATGCTGTTGTAATCTTGTAAGAACTTCTCTCAAAAGCTTTAAGTGTTAGTGTAGTTTAAGAGAGGAGTAAGTGGGGATGTAAAGGTTTTCTCCTGAGTTTACAAAAGGAGAATAGAGTTGTAAAGAGGTGGTTGGTCTTCACCTATTGAAGGAAAACCGATAGTGGATGCCGGTGGCCTCAATGGAGGAGGAATCGAGAGTGGATGTAGGTCACGACGACCGAACCACTATAAAATCTGGTTTACATTTATTTTGAGCAATTTACTTTTATAGCAAACTTCCTCCTTACTTTACTTTCACTATGCTTACGAACAAACACACTTTCAAGTCAAGCACATTTACGAAATCAATTTTCAATGTACGAATATTGTCAAACCGACGTTTTTACCGCTGCATTAATTCACCCCCCTCTCTTAGTGCCGACTCATTCCTAACCGTTGGTATCAGAGCCACATTATTTTTCATTTGGTTTAACACCTAAGAGAAATGGCTCTTTTCAGCTTTTAAGAGGGATTTTCTATCGTTTGTCCTCCCATGTTCAATGGGACGGACTACACTTATTGGAAAACTCGTATGAGAGTTTTATTGCTTTCCTTTAACCTTGATTTATGGAATATGGTTGAAAACGGTTTTCAAAAGTCTTCTACTCTAATGAACCAATGGAATGATTTGGAGAAGAAAATTTTTTCTTTAAATGCTAGAGCTATGAATGCTTTATTTTGCACCTTAGACAAAATTGAATTCAATCGGGATTCTACTTGCGAAACGGCTTTTGACATTTGGCACACACTCAAAATCACACTCGAAGGCACTAGTAGAGTTAAAAACTCTAAAATAAATATTTTGATAAATATTTTATATTATTTCGTATGGAACCAAGTAAGACTATTGGAGACATGTATACCCGTTTTACGGATATTGTCAATAGTCTAAAAGCTCTTGGTAAAAGTTTTCGAATCTTGAACTTGTGAAAAAAGTTTTATGATCACTTTCTAAAAATTGGGATTCGAAAGTAACGGCAATACAAGAATCAAAGGACTTAAACTATTTTCTGATTGAAGAACTTATTGGGTCTTTGATGACTTATGAAATGAGACATGATGAACTTGATGAACATGAGAACTACCTTCCAAAGAAAATGAAGGATTTTGCACTTAGAACAATTGAAGACCACTCGAGCGAAAGCTCAAGTGATAATAAACTTGAACTTCTCACTATAAAACTTAAAAATTTCATTAAATAAGAATTAAAGAATAAAAATAAACTTAAAAAGAAGTTACCAAAGAATAATAGAGCACTCAAAGTGACTTGGAACGAGAAGAGTAAACCGATAAAGACGAAACGACAAACTTCGCTTTGGTGACTCTTGACAATGAGGTAAAAAACTCAAATGAAACCCCCTTAGTTTATTTTGAAATTACTTGATGCATTTCATATGTTGCTTTTAAATTAGTTAGTAAAAAAAAATATTAAATAAATAAATAAAAGGGGATCATGCTTTTCTTTTTCTAGCTAATTTTGAAAATGATAATGATAATTGCATGTTTTATGAAAATACAACAAAATGTTAGATTTAAATATAATGATTAATCCTATGTATGTGTTTAAGAAAAAATAATGTGTATCTAAATTGATGATTTTTGACTTTGATTGAAAATGCCCAATGAAATCATGCTTGATGTTTTAATGACAAAATGATGTAAGATGTAATAAAAATATTAAAGTTTTGATACCATGCTTGATGATTTTATACTATGAATGAGATTTTAAAGTTATGCATGATGATTTCTGTGATTCATGGCTTATTGATCTTTGTCGCAATGAAACTTGCTTTTTCGGTTTTAAACAAGACGGATGGTTTTCATATGAAAATCTTGAGCATATTTATATGAAATCAATCACATAAAATAAAACACATAAAATGGAAAATGAATTACCATTGGAATTAAAATGAAGAATCAAATCTCTTGTTTGAAGAAGTAAAGTGATGAAGAAAATTACTCGATTGCTTGATGATAAAACTTGAGATTATATTTATAATGCAATGGTTTGAAACTTGCTAAATGCACTTCTCCTTTTTGTTGATGACAAAGGGGGAGAAGTATGATGATGTGTTGCAAATATTCTTGACTAAATTTGCTTTGACTTGAATTCAATTTGAATTCAAGGTTCTATCAATATGGCACATTGATAGGAGGAGTTAAGGTTAACTCTATCATCAATTGGTTATCATCATCAAAAAAGGGGAGATTGTTGAATCTCAAATTTTGATGATAAAACTAATTGATAGTATTTATGAATTAATCTATGTTTTGAGTGACGCAGGAAGCTTTGATTAGGGAGAGACAATTAAAGCAGGAAGAATCATGTTGGGCCGGAGATAAATGTCAAAAGATTGGACATCGGGTGTAAGGATTGGTTGACATATTGGCAGAAGGCTTCGAGCCATGGGTTCAAGCATCAGGCCAAGAAGAGCAGATATTGTGCCAAGGAAATAGGAGTTACGGAGGTAACTAGCCGATTGGGCAATAGGCCACAAGAGAGGACGATGCGCCGAATAATCAGACGAGGCATCGTTGAACCATTGACATGCCGAACAATATTTGATTAGCTTATTAATAATTATGTAGATCGAAGTAGGTTTTATTTGTGCAGGATTAACTACGTTAGCAATCAAGGCATAAAGCAAAATGAAGTCCCGGAGTCAAAAACGAGATTTTGTTGGGAGTTCGAGAATTCGTCGGAAGTTCTACCGTAATTGATCGAGAAGTCCAGGAGCTTGCCAAAGAAGCTAAAATGATGTATCATGAATGCTTGAGTATCATGTATGATATGCCCACAGTGATGATTTATTTTTGGTATCATGCATGAAGTATGGATGAAATGTAAGGTTTTGAAATTGTATATGTTTTAATTTAAAACTATAATGATGCACAAATATATTGAAATAATATTGATACTTTACCTTTGTCATGATTTGAAAATTGTTGTAAAGGGAAAAAGAATTACAAAATTATTTTCTTCTCTTCTTTTTGACAATGACAAAGGGGGAGAAAGAACTAGCTTGCATGTTCTAAAATGATGTAAAACTTGCTAGCTTGCTCATCTCAAAAGAGAAGCAAAAATGCTATCTTGCAAATCACAAGAGAAGTAATGTTTGCTAACTTACATATTTCAAGAAGATGCAAAAATATGCTATCTTGAACATCATAAAAAATTGCTAGCTTACCTATCGTAAGAAGCAAAAATGCAAACTTGCAAAATTTGTAATCTTACACTTCTTTAAAATTAATGATGATTTGGTGATTATGCATGTTGTAAAGTGATGAAGAAAATTACTAGCTTGCTTGATGATAAAACTTGAGATTATATTTATAATGCAATGGTTTGAAACTTGCTAAATGCACTTCTCCTTTTTGTTGATGACAAAGGGGGAGAAGTATGATGATGTTATGCGTGATTTTATGATGATGTGTTGCAAATATTCTTGACTAAATTTGCTTTGACTTGAATTCAATTTGAATTCAAGGTTCTATCAATATGGCACATTGATAGGAGGAGTTAAGGTTAACTCTATCATCAATTGGTTATCATCATCAAAAAAGGGGAGATTGTTGAATCTCAAATTTTGATGATAAAACTAATTGATAGTATTTATGAATTAATCTATGTTTTGAGTGACGCAGGAAGCTTTGATTAGGGAGAGACAATTAAAGCAGGAAGAATCATGTTGGGCCGGAGATAAATGTCAAAAGATTGGACATCGGGTGTAAGGATTGGTTGACATATTGGCAGAAGGCTTCGAGCCATGGGTTCAAGCATCAGGCCAAGAAGAGCAGATATTGTGCCAAGGAAATAGGAGTTACGGAGGTAACTAGCCGATTGGGCAATAGGCCACAAGAGAGGACGATGCGCCGAATAATCAGACGAGGCATCGTTGAACCATTGACATGCCGAACAATATTTGATTAGCTTATTAATAATTATGTAGATCGAAGTAGGTTTTATTTGTGCAGGATTAACTACGTTAGCAATCAAGGCATAAAGCAAAATGAAGTCCCGGAGTCAAAAACGAGATTTTGTTGGGAGTTCGAGAATTCGTCGGAAGTTCTACCGTAATTGATCGAGAAGTCCAGGAGCTTGCCAAAGAAGCTCATCGGAACTTGCCAAGAAGATCGTCGTGAAATCTAGGAGCTTGCTAGGAGTCCACTGGAACATTGCCGAAAGATCGTCGGAAGTTCGCCGGAAGATCGTTGGAAGAAACCTAGACTTACGGACTTATTTAGCTTAGTAAATGTCTTAAAATTTATAGTTAGTACATAATTGGGTTGGAATTGGGCTAACTCAATTAAGGGTCAGTTGGGCCCAAGTTTGTGTTGTGTTGGGACAAGTGAAAGACCCAAACAGTGACCAAACAAGTGAAACCATCGTGGCATAGTCTCTGAGACTATGTCAGGCCAGTCTGGGTAGTGGTACTTGTTAGGGTCAAGAGCGCACTAAGAGGGCTAGGGGTGAATTAGTGTAGCGAAAATTTTTTATGATTTTAGAAAACTTATTTCGATTAAAGCTGATTCAACAAGAATGGTTTCAACTCAATCCTTTTCGGAAGAACTTTGAACTTGAAACCTTTCATGAAAGAGCAAGAGACGCCTAAGGTGATTTGCAGTAAAGTAAAGTGCACAAATGAAAAGTGTCGGTTTTGTAAGGTCTTCGTACGATTAAAACCGATCTCGAAAAATGTTTACATCAAAGCGTAAGTAGATGTAGTTAAGGCACAGTAAGGAGGAGAGGCAGTTTTCTATAAAGGAAATATGCTCAAAGTAAATGCAAACTGAGTTTTTAGAGTGGTTCGGTCAACATAACCTACATCCACTATCAGCTTCCTCCTCCGACGAGGTCACCGTCATCCACTAGAGGCCTTCTTTCAATAAGCGAAGGCCAACCACCCTTTTATAGCTTTTCTCCTTTTGCTGGGCTTAGGAGACAACCCTTACAAGTTTCACTCCTCTCTTGAATTATCTCAACACTTAGAAAGAAAAGAGGCAAACTTTAGCTTTTACAACACTTTAAGGCCTCAAAGACTTAAGAGTATTTCAAGATTTCGGTGCCCTTTCATGCAGGAAAGGGAGGGGTTTTTATAGACCCTAATGAGTTCAAAAATGGAGCCTAAAAGTGTACACTCCTGGATTTCCGGGGTCCTGGCGGTACCACCACCATTACTGGGTGGTACTACCTCTTGTCATCTGACACTAGGCGGTACCACCGCCCAGTCTGGGCGATACCACTGCCCAAAAATCCTGGGAGACCGAGTCTCCCATGCAGTGCCACCGTCGGCCCTAGCGGTGCCACTGCCGGCCAAGATTTCAGGGACCGAATGGGCTGTTCCATTCGGCCCAATTTGGGTCTGTTAAAAGCCCAATTGGCCCCTAATTAAGTTAGTGGGATTATAACTTAATCTACACTCTAACTATGACAATTAAGACGTGATTACTATAATTAATGTTTCGGTGCGTCAATCGCTTCTTTCGACGAGCTTCCAGCAAACTTCCGGCGAACTCTCAGCGATGCTCCGGTGGACTCCCAGCAAGCTCCTAGACTTTGCAACAATCTTCTTGGCGAGTTTCGACGAGCTTCTATGGCAAGCTCCTGGAGTTCTCGGATGGTTCCCGTAGAACTTCTGACGAACATTCGGACTTCCAACGAACTCTCGTACTCCCAACGTGATCTTGATCTTGACTCTAGCACAACACTTGCTGTATGTCTTACTGCCATCGTAGTTAATCTTGCACACTTTTCTCAACATATAGATTAGATCAACAAATGATAATTGACTTCATCATCAAAATCCGAGATATAATAGTACCGCCGAGACACAATCTCTGAGAGATTGTCAGGCGGTGGTACTGCTAGGCTAGGCGGTGGTATCATCCAATGTCAATGTCAGTGTCAAACTGGCATACGGGGTACCACTATTACCCCGAAGACCCGGGATGAGATACTTTTAGACTCCAAGTTTGAATCAACTTGAGGCTTATAAATACCACTCTCATCCCTAGTTAAAATACACAAGAATTGATAGCAAAAAGTAGAAAAACGCTGTTGTAATCTTGTGAGAACTTCTCTCAAAAGCTATAAGTGTTAGTGTAGTTTAAGAGAGGAGTAAGTGGGGGTGTAAATATTCTCTCATGAGCCCGCAAAAGGAGAATAGAGTTGTAAAGATGTGGTCAGTCTTTGCCTATTGAAGGAAGATTGATAGTGGATGCTGGTGGCCTCGACAAAAGAGGAATCGGGAGTGGATGTAGGTCACAACGATCGAACCACTATAAAATCTGGTTTGCATTTATTTTAAGTAATTTATTTTCATAGCAAACTTCCTTCTTACTTTGCTTTCACTATGCTTATGAACAAACATGCTTTCAAGTCAAGCACATTTCTGAAATCGATTTTTAACATATAAATATTTTCAAACCGGCATTTTTACCATTGCACTAATTCACACCCCCCCTCTTAGTGCCGACTCATTCCTAATAGGATTGAGTCGGCACTAGGGGGGGGGGGAATAAATTAGTGCAGCAAAAAAATCATCGATTTTGTAAATTTTTCGTTAATTAAAAATCGATCTCGGAAAGTGCTTGACTTTAAAGTAAATGAACTAGCAATTAACTTATAAAGTAATAGCAGTAATGAAAACCAGAATGGAAATGAGCACACCAGAATTTATAGTGGTTCGGTCGTTGTGTCCTACATCCACTTCCGATTCCTCCTCCGTTGAGGTCACCGGTGTCCACTAATTATCTTCCTTCAAAAGGCGAAGACTAATCACCTCTTTATAGCTCTTTCTCCTTTTCACAAGTTTAGAAGTTAACCCTTACAAGCCTCACACCTCTCTTGAATGATCACAACACTTAGGAAGGGAGGAGGAGGACTCTTTTCACTTTTACAACACTTTCACACCCGAAGACTTCAATATTTTGTTCACACTTTCGTGCCCTTTCATGTAGATAACGGTGAGGTATTTATAGGCCTCAATAGCTTTAGAATTGGTGCCAAAAAGTGTCACATCCCTGGATTTCTGGGTACTAGCAATATCACCACCATTATTCTGTGGTACTATCGCCTATAGACTGATACTGGGCGGTACGACTGCCTGACAAAGCTCGGAGACTGAGCTCTAACAGTACCACCACCTGATTGGGTGGTACCACTACTAAACAACATTTATTGCCGATCGTACCACTAGGGACTCGGTCTCCCAGGTGCTCTGGGCAATGGTACCATCGGTAGTAAATGCTGTTTAGTAGTGGGATTATCTCCTAATCCTAACTCAACTTAAGGTCCAACTATGATAATTTAAGACATTAACTAAGCAATCTTGATCCAGTATATCAATTGTTCTTCCGGCGAACTTCCGACGATCTTTCGACAATGTTCTAGCGGACTCCCGACAAGCTCCTAGACTTTACGACGATCTTCTTGGTGAGTTCTGACGAGCTTCTTTAGCATGCTCCTGGACTTCTCGGTCAATTTCGACAGAACTTCCGATGAATGTCTGGACTTGCGATGAACTCTCGAACTCCCAACGAAGTCTCGATCTTGACTTTAGCCCAACATCTGCATTATGTCTTACCACTATCGTTGTTAATCCTGCACACTTTTCTCAACATATAGATTAGATCAAATAATTTATCAATTGATTTCATCATCAAAATTCGAGATTCAACAATCTCCCCCTTTTTGATGATGATAATTAATTGATGACAGAGTTAACCTTAACTCCCCCTATCTATATGCCATATTTGGAAAAAACACTCTTGAATTTAAGGCCTTTGAATTCAAACATTAAACTAATAAGTTATATTCATTTAAACTTATCAACATGCACATCATGGTACTTATCATGATTTACCAATTCAAAATATGATACCACGTATTTATGATGTCAAGGCATGACATCCTTTTTCAAGTCAATGATGATAGACAATCATCATTTGCAAATATAATACGAATTTTGAATATGAAATTTAGCAAGATGATAATTCTTAATAAAAGATAACAGTTCATCAATCCATGGCAAGATATCAATTGTAAATAGCAAGTTGAGCTCATAATATCTTATCATAATGAAAGACATTTATCAAGCATTCATGAAATATTTCAAGTATCTACAATGCATATGAAATACATTTTGATATATTTCAAGCATTTGCAATGTGTTGCGATGTATTTGACGATTCTAATTATATTTCAAGCATTCGCAAAACATACAAGCATTTACAACAAGATACATTTTAGACATTTGTCTCAAATATTCAATTTGTTATCAATTTATCATATTTCTCCCCCTTTGTCATCAATAAAAAGGAGAATAATTCAACAATGCAAGTGTGGTAAAAATTCAAGCAAGTTTCACACTAATTTATCTAAGCCATAAAGGAAGATAAGCAAAAACTTTGCATGATAACTTTTAAGCTAACATTTTTACTCAAGGGCTTTTTGGTTCTTCTTTTGATGTGCAAGTTTCTTTCTTCCTTTATCATAAAAATAAGAAGAAGAGGAAGAAGGGTAAGGGAGGAATCCATTAAGAACCAAATTTAAGAATTGATTTGAACCAAGTCAAATTCAAGACAATAAATGAGTTTTCGTTAAAACATGCTTTAATTTTAACAAAGAGAAGGGATTCATGAAAAGGATCAAGATATCCATACAAAATCAAATCCCCATTCTTGCAAGTGATCATCTCATGCTCAAAATTCATAAAAATTCTTCTTTCACGAGAAGAGTAAGGAAGAATTCATGGGAATGGAGCATCATATGAAAAAGAAATCCACGAATAAGACTTCATAAATCAAATCTGTTTCTCATTAAAAATTCACAAGAGTGAAATCCGTAAAAGATGTATTTATCAATGAATTCCATGAGTGAAGGGACCAAGTGTATCAAAAATCATTAAGTGATGGAGCAAGGGTATGAAGTAAGCTTGATACCAAGGAAGATAAAAACGAAATAAATTCATGAAAGCTCCATTTATGAAATACATTAAGAGAGAGATAGTCCAGAAGAGAAATACAATAAACTCATGCATTTGGACAATTTAACATCCCTTATTCCCTTCTAATAAAATCAAATTATTCTTCATTTAAAGGTTTTGTAAAGATATCGGCTAATTGATATTTTGTCTCAATAAACTCTAAAGATATGTCATGGTTATTAACAT
>LVTN01002150.1:2158-20168 GCA_001649415.1 Musa itinerans | reverse complement strand
TTAATTTTATTTTTAGTGTCATTTTTAAATTTATTCCTTTTTATGAATTTTTTGAATTTTCTTGTCAAGAGTGCCAAGTCATCATCATAATCCTCATCACTTAGAAATTTCTTTCAAGTGGTTTTCATGAGTACTTAGTGTCATATCCTTCTTGTTCTTTGGAATGTTATTTTTAATCTCTTCATGAGCATTGCAACTCATCTCATAGGTCATTAGTGACCCGATAAGTTCTTCAAGAGGAAAGTTATTTAAATCCTTGGTTCGAGTGTGCGCCAAATATCAAAAGTCGTTTCAGACACTCGGTTAAACTTATTTTTATCTAAAGCACAAAACAAGGCATTCATGGCCTAGACATTTAAAGAGAAAGTCTTCTTATCCAACTCATTCCAATCATTCATTGGAAGGGAAGACTTTTGAAAGCCATTTTCCATAAGGTTCCATAACTCAAAATCCATTGAAATTAAAAAGATTCTCATTCTAGTCTTTCAATATGTATAATCTGTCCTATTAAACATAGGAGGACGTGTAATTGAATGACCCTCTTGATTATCAATAAAAGTCATCTCTCTTAGGTTTTAAACTAAATCGAGAGTAACCATGCTCTGATACCAATTGTTAGGATAGAGTTGACACTAAGAGGGGCGGGAGTGAATTAGTGCAGCGAAAAAATCGTCGATTTTGTAAATTTTTCATTCGTTGAAAACCGATTTCAGAAAGTGCTTGACTTTAAAATAAATGAACTAGCAATTAACTTAGAAAGTAATAGCACTAATGAAAAGCAGAATGGAAACAAGCACACTAGAATTTATAGTTGTTCAGTTATTGTGACCTACATCCACTTTCGATTCCTCCTCCGTCGAGGTCACCAGCGTCCACTAATGGTCTTCCTTCAATAGGCAAAGACCAACCACCTCTTTACAGCTTTTTCTTCTTTTCATGGGTTTAGGAGTTAAACCTTATAAGCCTCACGCCTCTCTTGAATGATCATAACACTTAGTAAGGGAGGAGGAGGACCCTTTTAACTTTTACAATACTTTCACACCCCAAGACTTCAATATTTTGTTCACTTTTTCATGCCCTTTCATGCAGAAAAGAGTGGAGTATTTATAGGCCCCAATGGCTTTAGAATTGGAGCTAAAAAGTGTCACATCCCCATATTTCAAGGTACTGGCGGTACCACTGCCATTATTGGGTGGTATTACTGCCTGTAGACTGATACTGAGCGGTACCACTGCTAAGTCTTGGTGGTACGACCACCTGATAGAGCTCGGAGACCGAGCTCTAGCAGTACCACCACCTGACAGCATTTACTACCGGCGATACCACCGCCTAGAGCACTTGGGAGATCGAGTCCCAAGCGGTGCCACCGACGGCCCTGGTGGTGCCACTACCGGCCTTGACTTCAGGTGCTGAATGGATTGTTTCAATTGACCCAATTTAGACCTGTTAAGGGCCCAATTGGCCCCTAACTGAGTTAGTGGGATTACCTCCCAATCCTAACTCAGCTTAAGGTCTAATTATGATAATTTAAGACATTAGCTAAGCAATCTTGGTCCAATATGTCAATTGTTCTTCTAGCGAGCTTCCGACAATCTTTTGGCGAACTTTCGATGATCTTTCGGTAATATTCCAACGGACTCCTGGCAAACTCCTGGACTTTACGATAATCTTCTTGGCAAGTTCTGACGAGCTTCTTTGGCAAGCTCCTAGACTACTCGGTCAATTTCGGCAGAACTTCCGATGAATGTCCAGACTTGCAATGAACTCTCGAACTCCCAACGAAGTCTTTATCTTGACTCTGACCCAACATCTGCTTTATGTCTTACCACTATCGTAGTTAATCTTATACAATTTTCTCAACAAATATATTAGATCAAATAATTTACCAATTGATTTCATCATCAAAATCTGAGATTCAACACCTTGTAGAGAGGGTGAAACATAAGCTTGGAGAAGCTTCAAGTACATTCATGATCAATCTCCATTTGTCACACTCTTATGATAACACAAGGGTATTGGATAGATTTGTCATTGATATTTCATTACACACAAAAAGAACTTATACAACATCAACCTATCAAGTACGAAATATTTGCCAAAATTTTCTAGCTTTCTACTACCTCAACCTAATTTACACTTTTTAGCAATATGATAAGCTATCTTGAAAAATTTATATAGCAATGGGGTGAGTATATAAACCTTAGCATGTGACTAACATATCCATAGTAAAGAGAACAATTTTCGAACAAATAAGGTATCAAAAATACAAAGCAGAGATACAAGATGAAACATAAGCATGTGTTGTTTGAATGCAGAATTACGATGTTGTTTCGTTCGAAGCATGTTTTGTTCATATAATCGAGAAAAGGTAATTAGAGCATATCATTGGCATAAGGAGCATATCGATGGAATATGATATTTTTCAAGGTATAACAAAGACATATAAACATTTCAGAACATATCAAAGAACAAAACATCAACAGAAGCTCAAATGTCATATGACGTTGCAGTCATTTCATTCTTATCCAAAGCATGCATAGAAACATAGCCAAAGCTTTGGATATCATGTCAAACACATAGAAAGTAAAGTGGGACCATAACATAATATAGTACATCTATTTCTGAATGACCACCAAACATAAGTCTCCCACGTCTGGGAGCTCTATCCACCCACGTTTGAGTGAAGTCATAACGGGCCGGCAGAGCATCGTGGGCTCTAAGCATAACTCCCTTTATCATTTCTGGCAAAGGTTCACATTTATCCCACAAACACCAAAGTACAAAAGGATAGTGAATAATAAAATTAGGACATATCAGAAACACATGCGGAACAACGGAATGCATGTGCCTATGTGAAACATTGCTATACAAACATGAACTTTACATAATGAAATCAGGTATACAAATAAGTAAAGGATAAGAGTATACAGGAATTTAAATCATTAATGTAAAGCTCAACTAAAGTAAGGGTTTTTGCCAAAATAAATTTCCAAAGAGAAGAAACAAGAAGAGGCGAATTTAAGGCGTAACACATGCGTAACAATGGAATGCATGTACCTATACGAAACATTGCGATACAAACATGAAATTTACATAATAGATTCAGGTATACAAATATTTAAAGGACAAAAGTATACAGAAATTTAAGGCAATAATGTAAAGTTCAATTAAAGTAAGGGTTTTTGCCGAAATCAATTCCCAAAGAGAAGAAATAAGAAGAGGCGAAATCGACTGAAGCTCGATTCTGACAGAATTTGAGAGACACTTTGTATGAATTATTTAAATAATAAATTATGCTCCAATTTATAAAAAATAGGTGTCATTTGAAAGCTGTGTCAATCTAGTTTTCGATAAATTAAGTTTTGCAAGAATTAGAGTTTACAACAGGGAGTTACAGATAATTTCGTAGCAAAAGATCTGAAAACATCAGCTCTATTTTACTGAATCCACAGGGTCGATGAAAACAGATGTTTCAGTTTGCAATTGTACTCCAAAAATTTCAAATCAACTATGCACATGAATTTTGAGTCTAGTTTCCAATAAATCATACTTTGCATAAATCTGAGTTACCAACAGTAAGTTATAAGTAGTTAAGCAATAAGAGGTCAGAAATTACAGTCCCTATTTTACAGAATCTATAGGATTAATTGAAACAAAAGTCTTAGTAGTTAGTAAAACTCCAAATCATTCAATCTAGGAATCAAAATAAAGGTCTTTGAGTTTACTTTCAAATAGATTTGGCTCTACCAAAATCAAAGTTTAGTACTAAAAGTTAGGTCCAAAACAATGCATAGAGGTCAGATTACCAAAAAATTACAGATTCATAGCTTTGTATCAAAATGAAAGAAATGTATGGTTCTCAGCAGAAATCTTTCAAATTTTGTAGAATTAAAATAAAAATAGAGATTAGGAATTATGTAGGATGGGGTTAGAACACTTGCCTTAGAAGAGTTTGATTCCTAAATGTGGAGAGTTGATGCAAAACCTCAAGCAAAGCTTCCTCTTCCACTTCTTCTTCTTCTTCTTCTTCTTCTACTTCTCTTCTGAAACTAACGTTGGTTGCAGAAACTTAAGTTTTCTTTCTTTAATCTCTCATCTAATTACTTTAATTACTTGGATTTGGCTAATACAAGGGTTGCAAGGTGTCATGCATGTATGAAAGGGGCTTATGTATCATCCATGGAACCAACATAGGTGGCACCACACTTAGGTTAGTTAGTGACACATGTCCAACATTTATATATATATATATTTTTTCTTTAACTTAAATCTGAATCTTTTATAAATCATATCAAATTTCTAATATTCATATTTAGGTCCCTAGCCATAAACTTCTAATATAAAATTATTTAATATAAAAGAATTATTAGTTAATCCTCATATTTACAAATAAGCATATATAAAATTTTTAAAAATGGGAGATGTTACACTCTCCCCTCCTTAAAAGAAAATTTTAGTCCTCTAAATTTATCATACCTCATTCAACGAGAAGATAAGGATAAGCTTTCTTCATTTCTTCCTCAAGCTCCCAGGTTGTTTCCTCCCCAGAATGATATCTCTAGATCACTTTGACTAGAGGGATGACTTGATTCCTTAGGATCTTTTCAACAATCTGAGTGGGTTTTTTCACATTAGATAAGTCTTTATCAATCACCATCGGCTCATACTTAATGATATGTGAGGGATCAAGTATATACTTTCTGATCATTGAGACATGAAATATATCATGGATATGGCACAACGATGGTGGCAGGGCAATCCTATAAGCGATAGAACCAACCCTCTCAAGAACCTTAAAAGGTCCAATAAATCTTGGGCTTAACTTTCCTTTCTTCCCAAATCTTACAACTCCTTTAGAAGGAGAGACCTTTAGGAATACAAAATCCCCGACTTGAAACTCAATATCTCGTCTTCTGTTATCAGCATAACTCTTTTAATGACTCTGAGCAGTCTTTAAACTTTTTCTTATAACTTGAATTTTCTCGGTACTCTCTTGTACTTTGTTTGGTGCTAATAACTTTCTGTCACCAACTTCTTCCCAACATATAGGAGTTCTGCACTTTCGCCCATATAAAGCTTCATAAGGAGCCATCTGAATACTTGAATGATAACTATTATTGTAAGTGAACTTAATAAGAGATATATCTTTATCCCATTCACCTTTTCAATCCATAACATAGGCTCTAAGCAAATCCTCAAGTGTTTGAATGGTTCTTTCTGATTGACCATCAGTTTGAGGGTGATAAGCAGTGCTAAACTTGACTTTAGTGCCCATAGATTCTTGTAACCTTTTCCACAATCTAGATAGAAATCTGGAGTCTCAAATGATCTCCTTTAGAACACCATAAAGTCTTATAATTTCATTGATATATAAATCTGCAAGCCTATCAAGAGAATAAGTCATATTAATCGGTAGGAAATGTGCAGATTTCATTAACCTATCAATGATAACCCAAAATAGCATCATGCTTTCTAGAAGTTTGGGGTAGTCCTGAAACAAAGTCTATAGTAACATTTTCCTATTTCCATTCATGAATATATAAAGATTGCAATAAACCTCCAAGTCTTTGGTGTTCTGCTTTGATTTGCTAACAAGTCAAACACTTTGAAACATATATTGCAATCCCCTTCTTCATGCCTTCCCACCACTAATGACTTTGGAGATCTTTATATATCTTAGTTCTACTAGGATGCATGGTGTACTTTAAATTATGACCTTCCCCTAGGATTTGATTTTTGATATTTGGGTCATTTGGAACACATATTTATCCCCAAATCTCAATAGGCCATCCTCTAAAACTTGAAAATTCAGTTTCAATCTATTTTCTACTTCATTTCTTAAGTAGATTAAGCATCGATCTCGTAATTGTCCTTCTTTAATTTATTGAATGAGATCAGATTGCACTTGGATGGAGGCCATTAATATCATTGAGTCTTGCCCTTTTCTCATATCATTCAAATCATAATTTTCTTCTAATAATTTCTATTGCTTCATAGCCAAAGTCACTATAAAACTTGTAGATTTTCTACTAGGTGCATCAGCTACAACATTAGCTTTACCCAGAGTAATAACAAATGGTACAATCATAATCCTTTAGGATTTCTATCCATCTCCGCTGCCTCATGTTTAACTCTTTTTAAGTAAAAATATACTTTAAACTCTTGTGATCAGTAAAGATTTCAAATGTTCGCTCATACAAGTAATGCCTCCAAATCTTTAAAGCAAAAACAATTGCTGCCAATTCCAAATCATGAGTTGGATAATTCAGTTCATAACTCTTTAGTTGTCTAGAAGCATAAGCAATCACTTTCTCTTCTTGCATCAAAACACTTCCAAGACCCTTTCTTGAGGCATCAATATAAACCATAAATCCCTCATCACCACTTGGAATAGTGAGAATAGGGACACTAGTTAATCTCCTTTTTAACTCTTGAAAACTTTGCTCACAATCATCACCCCATACAAATTTCACATTCTTTTGAGTGAGTTTAGTGAGAGGTTGAGCAATTTGAGAAAATCCCTTCATAGATCTCCTATAATAACCTACCATGCCCAAAAAGCTTCTAACTTTCATCACATTTGTTGGTACTTCCCACTTAACTACAGCTTCCACTTTCTTTGGAACAATAGATATGCCCTTCCTGAAATCACATGGCCTAAGAAAACAATTTCATTCAACCAAAATTCACATTTGCTGAACTTTGCATATAATTTCTCTTCTCTTAGTATGGATAATATATTTCTCAAGTGTTCCTCATGCTCCTGATTACTCCTTGAATGCTCTTATATGTCATCAATGAATACAATTACACAGTCATCCAAGAATGGCTGAAAGATCCTATTCATCAGTTCCATAAAAGCTGTAGGGGCATTAGTTAAACCAAAAGGCATTACTAAGAATTCATAGTGACTATATCAAGTTTTAAAAGCTATTTTTGGAATATCTTCATTCTTGATCTTCAACTGATAGCAACCTGACCTAAGATCAATCTTGGAGAATACTTGTGCACCCTGCAATTGATCAACAAATCATCAATTCTAGTTAGGGGATACTTATTTTTGATGATCACCTGATTTAACTGTCTATAATCAATACAAAGCCTCAATGTTCCATCCTTATTCTAATCTAATAGCACCGGAGCACCCCATGGTGAAACGTTGGGTCGAATGAAACCCTTATATAATAGTTCTTGTAGTTGCTTCTTCAATTCCACTTACTTAAATGGTATCATTCTGTAGAGAGGCTTCGATATTGGGATTATCCCAAGGACTAAATCAAAAGTAAATTTACCCTCTCTATCCGGAGGTAATTCGGGCAAGTCATCCTAGGATACATCAAGGAGGTAAATCATACCCAATGCTCTCAAAATAAAAGATCTAGTATGCAAAAGTGATCATTGTCGTAAACTTGTTTCATAATTTAACCGCATCTTACACATGATTGATTCTTTTGCGGTCACTTCCCCTTTCAAATCCAGATGTCTTGACCCTCTTATTATCACTTTCTGAGTCATTTCAAATCATATTTTTATTGGTAAACTTATCCTTGCTATTCCTGTCCTTAATCTCCAGAAATTCTTTTGATCATTAGAATAATTTTGTACATCCAATATCTTCTCTATTCGCATTATCCATTTTCCTGCCACTATTCTGCCACCAATGTATTAGGTTCACCATGCTTTCGTGTTTTTACATATATAGGATTAACTACGATAGCAAGGCATAAAGCAAAATGAAGACCCGGAGTCAAGGATGCGATTTCATTGGGAGTTCGTGTCACGCCCCCTAAATTTAATCCTCATTTAGGAGGTGTGAACCTAACTCAAAATTGATAATATTATAATTGAACAAACAATCCAGGATCCAAACACACATTTGAGGCCATTAAGAAACACTTAAGTCAAAATTCACTTATATAATCCACAATTCATAAAACTTGTATAGTTTATAATCATACTATCATATCACTTAATGATTCATAAAATCCAAAGCCAACTCAACTAAACCATAACCACATCATAAATCTATAAGCATGACAATCTATACAATCACAAAACCAACATGTACTACATGTTTATATCATTACATAGTTTAAACTTAACATTCCCAAAATCTCGACGTAAGAGGTACTTTCCAAATATTTACAAGATACATCAATCTAGATTTGTCATTGATATTTCATTACACACAAAAAGAACTTATACAACATCAACCTATCATGTACGAAATATTTGCCCCAAAATCTTCTAGCTTTCCACTGCCTCAACCTAATTTACACATTTTAGCAATGCGATAAGCTATCTTGAAAAATTTATATAGCAACGAGGTGAGCATATAAAGCTCAGCATGTGACTAATATATCCATAGCAAAGAGAACAATTTTCAAACAAATAAGGTATCAAAAATACAAAGCAAAGATACAAGATAAAACAGAAGCATGTGTTGTTTGAATGCAGAATTACGATGCCGTTTTGTTCGAAGCATGTTTTGTTCATATAATCGAGAAAAGGTAATTAGAGCATATCATTGGCATAAGGAGCATATCGATGGCATATTGTATTTTTCAAGGCATAACAAAGACATATAAACATTTCAGAACATATCAAAGAATAAAACATGAACAGAAGCTCAAATGTCGCATGACGTTGCATTCATTTCATGCTTATCTAAAGCATGCATAGAAACACAACCAAAGCTTTGGATATCATGTCAAACACATAGAAAGTGAAGTGGAACCATAACATAATATAGTACATCCATTTCTGAATAACCACCAAACATAAGTCTCCCACGTTTGGGAGCTCCATCCACCTATGTCTAAGTGAAGTCATAGGAGGCCGGCAGAGCATCGCGGGCTCTAAGCATAACTCCCTTTACCATTTTTGGCAAAGATTCACATTTATCCCACAAACACCGGAGTATAAAAGGACAATGAACAATAAAATTGGGACATATCGGAAACACATTCGAAACAATGGAATGCATGTGCCTATACGAAACATTGCGATACAAACATGAACTTTACATAAAGAAATCAGGTATACAAATAATTAAAGGACAAGAGTATATAGGAATTTAAAGCAGTAATGTAAAGCTTAACAAAAGTAAGGGATTTTGCCGAAATCAATTTCCAAAGAGAAGAAACAAGAAGAGGCGAATTTAAGGTATAACACATGCAGAACAATGGAATGCATGTACCTATACGAAACATTACGATACAAACATGAAATTTACATAATAGATTCAAGTATACAAATAATCAAAGGACAAAAGTATACAGAAATTTAAGGTAATAATGTAAATTTCAATTGAAGCAAGGGTTTTTGCCGAAATCAATTCCCAAAGAGAAGAAATAAGAAGAGGCGAATTCGACCAAAGCTCGATTCTAGTAGAATTTGAGAGGCACATTATATGAATTATTTAGATAACCAATTATGCTCCAATTTATAAAAAATAGGTGTCATTCGAAATCTGTGTCAATCTAGTTTTAGGTAAATCAAGTTTTGCAAGAATTAGAGTTTACAACAAGGAGTTATAGATAATTTCGTAGTGAAAGGTCTGAAAACATCAGCTTTGTTTTATTGAATCCATAGGGTCGATGAAAACAAATGTTTCAGTTTACAATTGTACTCCAAAAATTTCAAATCAGGTAAGCACAGGAATTTTGAATCTAGTTTCCAATAAATCATATTTTGCATAAATTTGAGATCCCAACAACAAGTTATAAGTAGTTAAGCAACAAGAGATCAGAAATTACAGTCCTTGTTTTACAGAATTTGTAGGGATCATTGAAACTGAAGTCTTAGTAATTAAAACTCCAAATCATTCAATCTAGGCATCAAAACAAAGGTCTTTGAGTCTACTTTCAAATGGATTTGGCTTTGCCAAAATCAGAGTTTAGTACTAAAAGTTAGGTCCGAAACAATGCATATAGGTCAGATTACCAAAAAATTACAGATTCATGTCTTTGTATCAAAATGAAAGAAATGTATGGTTCTCAACAGAAGTCTTTCAAATTTTGTAGAATTAAAATAAAAACAAAGATTTGGAATTTTGTAGGATGGGGTTAGAACACTTGCCTTAGAAGAGTTTGATTCCTAAATGTGGGGAGTTGATGCAAAACCTCAAGCAAAGCTTCCTCTTCCTCTTCTTCTTCTTCTTCTTCTTCTTCCCTCTCAAACTAACGTTGGTTGTAGAAACTTAAGTTTTCTTTCTTTAATCTCTCATCTAATTACTCTAATTACTTGGGTTTGGCTAATACAAGGGTTGCAAGATGTCATGCATGCATGAAAGGGGCTTATGTGTCATCCATGGAACCAACATGGGTGGCACCACAGTTAGGTTAGCTAGTGACACATGTCCACCATATATATATATATATTTTCTTTAACTTAAATCTGAATCTTTCATAAATTATATCAAATTTTTAATATTCACATTTAGGTCCCTAGCCATAAACTTCAAATATAAAATTATTTAATATAAAATAATTATTAGCAAATCCTCATATTTACAAATAAGCATATATAAAACTTTTAAAAATGGGAGATATTACAATAACTGTTGGCGAGGTCGCCCTACATCTGCTTGGTGGAGCTATTATAGCATTGGATGCATGCTATTTTGTTCCTTCAAATATGAAAAATATTATTTCTATTTCATGTTTGACAGTTAGTGGTCATAAATTAGTTTTTGAGAACACTGATTGTTTAATATTATTAGATGATAAGACCATCACGAGAGGAACATTGCATAATAGTTTGTTTATGCTAGAAACTACTCCATATATCATGAATGTATGTGTGTCGAAGAGAAAATGAGAATGAGGTGAACAGTGCATAGCTATGACATTGTAGGCTAGGTCACTTCCAAGAAGGAAGCATGCTTTGAGTGTTACGAGCTGGTATCAGGCCGATCCAAGCTTGGAGCACTAGAAAGCAGTAAAGTGTATCCATAAATACTTAAGAAGGACTAAGAATTACTGGTATTTGGAGGTAGTAGTCTTAGGATTGAAGGCTACATGGACTCGAGTTTCCAGTCCGATGTCGATCATAGCAAGTCAAATTTTAGGTATATGTACACCTTAAACGGAGGAGCAGTATGCTGGAAGAGTTCCAAGCAAGATACTACTATTGACTCGGCAATAGAGGCGGAGTCCATTGCTATAGTAGAGGTAGCAAAAGAGAGAATATGGATAAAAAAGAGGGATACTTGCTGCAGTGTGGGTTTGAGAAGAAGAAGAAGAAGAAGGAAAAAGCTCTATCTTGCTTGACGTTTTTGCATCAATTTCCCCATATTTGGAAATCAAACTTTTTTAAGGCAAGTATTCTAACCCCATTCCACATAAATCCTAATCTCTATATTCATTTTATTTCTGTAAAATTTGAAAGATTTTAGCTGAGAACAAGACATTTCTTTTGTTTTGATACAAAGCCATGAATTTATAATTTTTCGGTAATCTGACTTCAATGTACTATTTCAGACCTAACTTTTAGCACTAAACTCTAATTTAGGCAAAGACTAATCTATTTGAAATTAGACTCAAATATCTTTATTTTGATACCAAGATTGAATGATTTTGAGTTTAAATGCCTACTAAGACTTGTGTCAATTAACCCTACAGATTCTGCAAAACAGGGACTGTAATTTTTGACCTCTTGTTGCTTAACTACTTATAACTTTCTGCTGGGAACTCAGATTCATGCAAAGTATGATTTATTGGAAACTAGACTCAAAATTCTTTTTATTTTTACTTAGTTGGAAATTTTTGGAGTATAACTGGAAACTAAAACATCTATTTTCATCGACCCTATGGACTCAATAAAACAGAGCTAATGTTTTCAAACCTATAGCTACGAAATTATTTGTAACTCCCTACAATTAACTCCAATTCATGCAAAACTTAAATTACCTAAAACTAGATTGACAACTCTTTCGAATGACACCTATTTTGTATAAATTGAAGCATAATTGGTTATCTAGATAATTCTTATGATCTGCCTCTCAAATTCTGCCAAAATCGAGCTTTGGTCGATTTCGGCTCTTCTTGTTTCTTCTCTTTGGAAATCGATTTCATTAAGAGAAGAAACAAGAAGAGGTGAATTTAAGGTGAAACACATACGGAATAATAGAATACATGTGCCTATATGAAACATTGCGATACAATCATTAACTTTACATAATAAAATTAGGTATGCAAATAATTAAAGGACAAGAGTATATAGGAATTTAATTCAATAATGTAAGCTCAACTGAAGTAAGGGTTCTTAATGAAATCAATTTCCCAAGAGAAGAAACAAGAAGAGCCGAAATCGACCAAAGCTCGATTCTGGCAGAATTTGAGAGGCAAATCATATGAATTATCTGGATAACCAATTATGCTCCACTTTATACAAAATAGGAGTCATTCGAAAGATTTGTCAATCTAGTTTTAGATAATTCAAGTTTTGTATGAATTAGAGTTAACTGCAGAGAGTTACAAATAATTTCATAGTAAAAGGTCTGAAAACATCAGCTCTATTTTACTAAGTCCATAGTGTCAATGAAAATAGATGTTTCAGCTTGCAATTGTACTCCAAAAAATTAAAATCAGATAAGAACAGAAAGCATATTGAGTCTAATTTCTAATAAATTATTCTTTATATGAATTTGTGTTCCCAGTAGAATGTTATAAGTAGTTAAGAAACAAGAGGTTAGAAATTACAATCCCTATTTTGTAGAATCTGTAGGGTTAATTGATACAAAAGTCTTATAGGCATTTAAACTCCAAATCATTCAATCTCAGTATCAAAATAAAGATATTTGAGTCTAATTTCAAATAGATTAGTCTTTGTCTAAATCAGAGTTTAGTGCTAAAAGTTAGGTCTGAAACAGTACATTGAGGTCAGATTACCGAAAAATTACATATTCATGGCTTTATATCAAAACAAAAGAAATATCTTTTTCTCAACTGAAATCTTTCAAATTTTATAGAAATAAAATGAATACAGAGATTAGGATTTCTATGGGATGGGGTTAGAATACTTGGCTTAGAAAAATTTGATTACTAAATGTGGGGAAATTGATGCAAAAACCTCAAGCAAGACAAAGCTTTTTCCTTGTTCTTCTTCTCAAACCCACGCTGCAGTAAGTATCCCTCTTTTGTTAAGCTTCCTTTAATCTCTCATTTAATTACTTTTGGCTAACACAAGGGTTGCAAGGTTGTAAGGTGGCAAGCATACATGAAAGGGGCTAGGTGTCATCATTAGAGCAAACATAAGTGGCACCAACCTTAGGTTAGCTAGCGACATATGTCCACCATTTTTTTTTTTAACTTAAATCTGAATCTTCAATAAATCATATCAAATTTCTAATATTTAATCTTAGGTCCTTAGCCATAAACTTTTAATATAATATCATTTAATAAAAAAAAAGATAATCCTTATATTTACAAACAAGCATTTACTAAATTTTAAAAAATGGGGGATGTTACAATTAAGGGCCAATTGGGCCTAAATTGGGAGTGATTTGGGCTCATTGAGAGGCCTATTCAATGACCCAAATGTTGGGCCAAGCGGTGGCACCGCCAGAATTGGTGGTAGAACCGCCTATAAATTCGAAAACTCGAAAAACTCGGTCTCCGAGGTTGTCAGGCGGTCGTACCGCTAGACTGGGCAGTGATACCAACCAGTGACAGTGTATCAATTGGTGGTACCACCAGACTGGGTGGTGGTACCGCCCATACCCTGAAATCTCGGGGATTTGAATTTTGGGCTTCAAATTTGAATGTATTTGTGGCCTATAAATACCCCACTCTTTCTTGCTTAGCATAGCGAGAATTGAGAGTGAAAAAGGAAGAAAACACTACTGTAATCTCATGTGAACTCCTCTCCTTCTTCTAAGTGTTAGTATAGTTTGAGAGAGGAGTAAGTGGGGGTGTAAAGATTCTCTCCTGAGCCTGCAAAAGGAGAATAGAGTTGTAAAGAGGTGATTGGTTTTCACCTATTGAAGGAAGACCGATAGTGGATGCCGGTGGCCTCAACGAAAGAGGAATCGGTGTAGTGGACGTAGGTCACGATGACTGAACTATTATAAAAATATAGTTTACATTTCTTTTGAGCAATTTACTTAAATTGCAAACTTCCTTCACTACTCTACTTTCTCATTACACTCTTCCGTACACATTCAAAGTTTAGCATTTTCAATATCGATTTTCATCGAACGTACAAAAATTTCAGAACTGACGTAATTTTATCTATTGCACTAATTCACCCCCCTTCTTAGTGCTGACTCATTCCTAATAGTTGGTATCAGAGCCTCATTATTTCTCATTTGGTTTAACACCCAAGAGAAATGGCTCTTTTCGACTTTCAAGAGGGACTTTCTCTCATTCATCCTCCTATGTTTAATGGGACGAACTACACATATTGGAAAACTCGAATGAAAATTTTCTTGCTTTCTTTGGATTTAAATTTATGAAATATAGTCATGAACCATTGGAATGATTTGGATAAGAAGACTTTTTCTCTAAATGCAAACGATATGAATGCCCTATTTTGTGCCTTAGACAAAAAAGAATTTAATCGGGTTTCTACTTGGAAAATGACTTTCGATATTTGGCACACTCTTGAAATCACACACGAAGGCACTAGTAGAGTTAAAGATTGAAAGATTAATATTTTAATATATGATTTTGAGTTGTTTCGAATGGAACCAAACGAGACTATTTGAGACATGTACACCCATTTTACGGATGTCGTCAATAGTCTAAAAGCACTTGGTAAAAGCTTTTCTGATTTTGAACTCATTAACAAAATATTGAGATATCTTCCAAAGAGTTGGGACCCTAAAGTAACGGTCATTCAAGCGACCAAGGATTTGAACTATTTTTCACTTGAAGAACTTATCGGGTCTTTAATGACCTATGAAATGAGTTGTATGATACAAAATAAACATGAGAACAACCTTCCAAAGAACATGAAGGATTTGAGACTTAGAATAATTGAAGACCACTCGAGCATAAGCTCAAGTGATGGTAAACTTGAACTCCTCACTATGAAATTTAAAAATTTTATAAAACAAGAATTAAAGAACCAAAATAAAAAGAATGCAGCTACTTGCTCTGAATACAAGAAAAAGGAAGCACTCTGAAATGAATCGAGCTCATCTGAAGATGAGGAGAAAACCAACAAAAGCGAGGTGGCAAACTACGCCTTAACGACTTTTGACGATAAGGTAATCAAAATCCCCTTAGTTTATTTCGAAATTACGTGATGCTTTTCATGAGTTATTTTTTATTTAGTTTAGAAAAATTATATATAATTTTTTCTTAAAAATTGCATGTTTAATGATATAATGAAAATGTTAAAAAATTATGATCATGCTTATCTTTCTAGTAATCATGATAATGTAACAAAATGTTAGATATTAATCTAATGCTTATACACCTAAAAAGATTAATTCTATGTATGTTTTAAAGAAGCAATAATGAGTATCTTGATGATTTCCATATAGCTTTTTCGATTTTGATTAAAGATGCCTTATGAAAACATGCTTGATGATCTTATAATGCATAATAAGTTTATAGTTCGAAATTATGCTTGATGATTTTTGTGATTCATGGCTTATTGATCTTTATCGCAATGAAATTTGCTCATTCGGTTTTAAATAAGATGGATGGCTTTCATATAAAAAACTTGAGCATATTTATATATCACGTAAAATTAAACACATAAAAAGGAAAATAAATTATCATTGGAATAAAAATGATGAATCGAATCTCTTGTTTGAAGAAGTCTTACATTTAATGTGTTATACTTTTTTGGTCTTGATGGTTTTTATAAAAAAATTATTTTTCGATCCTAAACGTTGATGCATGTTTTTATTTGGCATAAAAGGACAAAAGCATGCTTATATGAGACAAACAACTTAAAATGAAACAACTAAAAGGGAATGCATTTTGAAAATAAATGTTTGTATCATATTTGATGATTTTACATTTTTTTAAACTATGCATGATGAGTTAAAGTAATAATAGTTTGAATGCATGAATCGATAATTTTTTTTGTCACACGAATCATTATTCCTTCACTTGATACTCTAAATTTTTTTATGATTCATAAAAAATGAGACATTATGCATGAATCAAGTTCTCATGTGAATCTATCTATGTTGCCTTCATTGAATTTTCTGAAAAGTGATTTTGATGATCATTTTGATTATTTAAAAGGAGATTTGTCGAAATGACTCATGGAATTTTGGATTCATGACTTGATCTTTCATTTGTTTATGAGATGGTTGAAATATTTGTACCTTTGAATTCTTCCCGTCTCCTTTCAATTTTTGAAATTATGCATGTTATATGTTGAAGATTTGAAACCATGTTTTGGTATTATGCATACCCAAGAAATGTTGATTTGACAAAATTGAATGAGTTGAAAATGAATGATAATTTTTCTCTTGATTATAACTTGTGATATTTCTTATATGAATCATCATCTTGATTTCTCGATATTTGATACCATCATAATGAGAAATATTTATGATTTGGAATGATGCATGCAATACTTATGATTTTATTATGATGATATGATGTATTGCATATGATGTGAATCATGATTAAAATTGCTTTGACTTGAATTCAATTTGAATTCAAAGTTTATCTCAATTATGGTATATGTTAGGATCGAGAGTCCGAGGTCGACAGTAAGAGGGGGGGGTGAATTAGTACAGCGGTAAAATCTATGTCGGTTTGAAAAACTTCATACGATAAAAATCGTTTCCGACGTAAAACCGTTTCATAAAGATGTTAACTCGAAAGTGTATTCGTAAATGTATTGAAAGCAGTAAGGAGGAGAGGGAGTTTGCTATAAAAGAAAGTTGCTCAAAGTAAATGCAAACCGAGTTTTAGAGTGGTTCGGTCAACGTGACCTACATACACTTTCGGCTTCCTCCTCCGACGAGGTCACTAGCGTCCACTAGAGGCCTTCCTTTAATAGGCGAAGGCCAATCACCTTTTACACCCCTCTTCTCTTTTTCACAGGTTTAGGAGATAACCCTTACAAGCACTCACACTCTTCTTACAGAATTTTAAACTTAGTGTGGAGGAGGGAATTTCTAAAGAGACTGCAGCAGCGTTTTCTCAATTTTGAATACTCTGTGCTTGTGTGTTTTAACCAGGGATGAGAGGGGTATTTATAGGCTTCAAGTTGATTCAAACTTGGAGCCTAAAACATTCCCATACCGGGTTCCCCGGGTATGGGCAGTACCATCGCCCAATGTTAGTCTGACACTAACACTGCCCTGGGTGGTACCATAGCCCAGTCTGGCGGTACCACCACCTGGGGTGCTGTGCTGGGCGGTACCACCATCCAGACTGGCGGTACAACCACTTGGCACCCTGCCAAGGGCGGTATAACCACCCAGACTAGCGATACCATCGCCTGACACAATCTCAAAGACTGTGCCATAATGGTGAGACTTCTTGGGGCACTGTTTGGGCGTCTCATTGGGCCCAACACAGTCCTTACATGGGCCTAGCTGGCCTCTAATTGGGTTGGCCCAAATCCAAACCCAATTACGTGCTAACTACGAAATCAAAGACATAATCTAAGCTAAACAAGTCTGTAAGTCTATTCTTCCAGCGAGCTTTCGGCAATCTTCCGGTGATCTTCGACGATCTCTCAGCAATGTTCCGGCGGACTCCCGGCAAGCTCCTGGACTTCTCGGCTGGTTCTGCTAGAAATTCCGACGAATGTCTGGACTTCCAACGAACTCTCGAACTCCCAACGTAATCGCGTCCTTGACTCCAGGACTTCATTTTTCTTCATGCCTTGCTATCGTAGTTAATCCTGCACATGTAAAACACACTTCGATCTAGACAATTAATACTAAGCATTAATCAAGTTGTCCGACATGTCATTTGTCCGATTCTTCGGCGCATCGTCCTCTCTTGCGGCCTATTGCCTAATCGACCAATTGTCTCCGCAACTCCGATATCCTTAGCACAATATTCGCTCTTCTTGGCTCGAT
>LVTN01002149.1:0-43340 GCA_001649415.1 Musa itinerans | reverse complement strand
AAGGAGTGAAAGAAGGAAACTGGGTAGTTAAAGCATTTAATCAGTACAAGTGGACCGAGAAGTTAGAATGTCCCTAAGGAGTCACAGACTTAAACCAATGCCAACACAGGAGTCAAACCAGTGCTTCTAGTACTAAGACACCTAACAAAGAGACTAAGACACCTAGAAACAAGCCTGGAAGCACTAACTCCAAGACACCAACAGTGCCTAACGAACCAAACCACTAAGAACCAGTCTTAACTCACTTACTTGCAGACTTCACCCTTGCTCCATCTTCCCTGCTTCTTATATGGGTATGCCAGACTTAATACACTAACTACAAGACTAAGACCATTGCTAACCAGACTGGTGTGGTAGGTAGTTACAGAATGGAGCTATGTAGTATCAGGCTTCACTCACTTACTTTCAGGCTGATGCAGTAGGCACTATGCTATGTATTGGTAGCGAGACTGAAACCACTGTTGCCCAGACTTAACCCAGTGGCAGTGAGAATGAGAGGAGGGAGTAAAGGAATGGAATTAAGTAGTATAAGTACCCTTACTAGAATTCGGCAAGTAGAACTTACTAGAAAGGCTCAGAATGCAACTACTAGCGCTCTATCACTGGCTAAGAATGCAACTAAGCAGTTAAATTACTGGTCTTCTTCCTCAAGATGTAGGGTCGGGTTCCTCAAGATGTAGGGGGTCGGGTGTAAGAATGGAATTGAAGAATGGAATCTAGATAATAAAGAGCAACGTATAGAAACCAGCAAGAGTCAACTCCTGCTTCGCCACCCTGAGACAAAGATGAAATAGAGATTTGTTCCAGCTCGCGCAAGAAAGAGACATTATTGGCTCCGCCCAAGAGGGTTAGGTTTGGGTGCATTCCCTTTCCTTTTATAGAGCATCCATTAGTAAAGTCAATAAATGAATCAAAGACTCTTAGCACTATAATCAATACTAGAAAGTTCAATAAAAGGTTGACTCGACGTAAGAAACAAGTACATCAGCATAGCTAATAAGCTACATCAAAAGCAATGGCTCTTACCAGGTTCGACAGCCTACATACCTTCTTTCGGTAGCTCTCTCCTCTCCATGACCGACGTAAAGCAAACAAGCAATAATTCCATTAAGTAAGTACTTTTTAGTCTAGCGTTCGGATGTCTATCTGAGTTCAACAAGTAAGGAAGGAGAACAAACAAGTAAAGAAGCAAGGGAACAACCCTCTGTTTGTATGCCAAACGAACAAGTGCTGTTAGGGAGGTTGCCGCACCCAACCCGCATTATAGTAATTCGCTAACTTCTGGAACTCTACTTCAATGAAAGGAATAGAGCAGCTGGGCGCTGAAGGAAAGAAAGACATAAAACACAGATTCCAGTAAGGGTAAACGGACTCTCCGGGCTATCTTTATAGGCGACATTTGAACTGCCTAACTGTACCTAAATTACCAGATAGATTTGTATAATAGGAGTTTCCCCGCGACGAAAAAAGAGGCCTTCTTACACTGATTGTCCCTAAGGAGCAGGAAAGTAGAAAGGTTAAGGTGATGAAGAATGTCTGGAGTCTCTTTCCTTCTTGAGCTTGTTAAGTATACTCGAGAGTCGGAATACGAAAAAGAGGGATCCGGAGAGCAATCGGAAGCTAGCTGGTAATTATGGAAAAAGAAGTGTTGGTTTTGGTTCTTAAAGTCGAGTTACAGAAGCCGTTGGTTTCAATTCTCTTCTTTGTTGATTCCGTTGCTCTGGTTTTATTCTGCTACGTGGGCTCCCAGTTATAGGCATATCAGAAGAATCCGCTGTTCGATAAGAAGCTGGGCGAGTCAATTCTGTTTATAGGAAAGAATCTAGTAGAGGACTTTATTGTAAGTTGTTGCATTTAGTAAGTCGGGTAAGTCGGTTCAATAAGAATTGCACTCTACGGAACAGGTTATGACCAATTCCAATCTCCTGAAATTCAAAACTGCGGATAGCCATTAGAGTATAGAGAGCTGGAGTTTATAAGTGAGTTCAGATAGTAGCAACAGTAGGAGTTGATAAGTTAGTTCAGATAGTAGCAACAGTGGGAGTGGCCAAGACACTAGGAGACAACTACAATAATCAACAACATCAAGTATATTTATTATGAGCTATGCCTTAAGATGTGTTCAGGCGCGGCAGGAGCTCTGGCCCAGCTACTACTAAGTGCTTTGGTGGGCAAGGGTTACAATAAGGCTTAACCGAGCCCCCGAGTAGTAGGAATCTCTGTCCTGTGCCCTTAAGTAATTGGTGTCCGGGGTAGTGAATAATGAAACATATCAAAAAAAGAATGAAACACCTAGAATGAAAGAATGAAACTGGACTTTATTATAAGTTGGAAACTAATACGCTAGTTTTCGTCTTAGAGGTGTGAGGTCGGTAAGGGAAGCTAGTACGAATAAGTAATAATAGAATAAGTAAGGGTACCGATCATAATAGAATAAGTAAGGCTACCGATTAATAATAGAATAAGTAAGGCTACCGATCTAGTGCATTGCATTAAGAATTTGACTAGTGAAAAGAATTCTGTTAAGCAGTAGGGCGAGGAAATGATGTTTCTGGTCGAGAGTAAATGATGTTAGAAAGGAAAGAAAGGGTGTTGAAACGGAGACAAACACAGGACTCAAAAACGGGACTTGAGCGCCAAAACTCACCTGTATACTTGCACTTTAGCCAACTCCTTTCATAGCTTCCCTTATTCTCCTATATAAAGAGAAAGAGCCAAGTAACTACCCCCCCTGACTTATTAAGGCTGCTTGTACAGGTCCCCTATTCTCTATTGACTACCCCTAAAGATATGGGTGTCAAATTCACTATTTCGGTTTAGCTCCTACCACTACACGTTAGCCCAACTCCCTTTAGCCCAGTACAACGGTAATTAAGTCAGAGCGCCAATTACTTAAGGGCAGTTGTCTCCTTGTCTAGTAGTGACTTGTTGGGGTGCCGGTATTTCATTGAACTCCTAACCGGTCTTCAACTCTGAGATAAGAACATAAGAATGAAGTTTTGTTTGGTGCTGTAGCTCCTAGTAGTAGAGTTGGGGAAAGCTTTCTTTATAGTGAGGTACACACCAAGTGGAGAATAGAGTGGACTGCACACTAGCCATAGAATGCCCAGTTCCCCTGTTCTCAAGGAAAGAAAGAGTGTTGAAGAAGAATCAACAGTTAATGACCGAGTCACTGCTACAAAGACACTTGTCCCGGAATAACTAATTAGAACGTGCGAACACTAATTGACCTTTGTAAGGGAAGAAATCAATAATGGACCTTTGGAAGGGAAGACATATAGATCAAACAAGAACTCCCCTAACTGAAAAGATAGACTTTCTGAATCGATCTAGCAGCTTCTCTGGTCTAAGGACATCGCCCGAAAGCAAGTTCCAAAATGTGCCTTATGAGATGCCAGTTCTCCGGGAAAGAAAGAAATAAAGAGGAGCCAGATCATCTAACTCGGGCTGTAGTAATTGCCTGGTTCTCTGCTTCTGCTAGAAAGATAAGAATGAATTGGAATTGAACCTAACACTTGCATGTCTTTGCTTTACCGCTACTCTGGCCCCTACTAAAGTCAAGAGCATTCCCCACAAAATGAATTATTGATATTTAGAAGAAAAAAACACACTTGGCCATTTATTACTTGCTTTGCCTTTGAGTGCCATTTCGAGAAAGGTCCCCTGTGTTTGGGTGAATTATTAAGTGCAAGTTATTACCTAGTCTTGTGCCACTTATATATCTGCCACTTCTTAAGCTCGGGATTCCACTGGTGTTAAAGCAGGGTAAAAGGATGCTGTTAGAGCAGATACTGCAGAGAATCTGTCTTACCTTGCCCACCCAGTTGGAAACAAATACTTCCTCTCCTCAGCTACAAGGCCTGAGCAACCTATCCCTTATTACCAATATTCTGCATTACAAGTTATTGGAAGGTTATGACCAATCCTAGGAAAGAAATAAGTCAAGTCACAATTTGTCAAAGTAAGGGAGCTGACTGATGGAGAGTCAAATTGATATGAATGAGTTGCTTGGATGTTGACTACAATAAATGAGTAACATAGTTGCCCGAGGTATTATAGCAGATAGTAGCCAAGATAGTAGCCGGAGGTAGAGGTGTATAGGGAAGGGGAGGCCGTGTAATAGAAAAAGTAACTAACCAACCCTGTAGGGCTCTTTCTCTATAGTAGGAAAACCCTGTAGGGCTCTTTCTCTATAGTAGGAATTTGCCTCTACAGTCGGAAAGTAACTTCACAGTGTGTTTAAAGCAATAAAGTATGAATTTCACTTTAAGGTAAGAAACATCAGATTTAGCTAGGTCTGATAGCTCAGCAGATATATAACTGATAGCTCAGCAGATAGATAAGTATTCTGTCGACTATTAGACTCTATTCTTGTTCTCTATCTCGCATTACTTGAAACAAAGAATTCCACTCCAAGGGAGGAAACGGAGCCAAGCAGAAGTGTGATAGTGAGTGTAAGATCAAGAAAGCACTTTGAAGCAGTGGGCCAAAAGGCAGAGACAGAGTTAGAGATTCAAAGGCGGGACACGGGAGAAGAGATTAAGCTGCATCGATATATCCTTCCTTCGGGTGGGTTAGTGCAGTGGGCGATTACAGGGGCAAATGGGTGGAGAGCTAGCCTTGGTTAGCAGGAATCGAATAATAAGCTTCCAAGGACATCCCACGTAGCGGTTTGAATGCAGTTATCCATTCGAAAACTCCGGAAGAGGAGCAAGAGCAGAGGTCTCATTAATAGAGTTTAGCAGAGGAGAGGAGCAAGAGCAAGAGGTAAGAGGTGTTGCGGGAATGAGATCTTCTCTTTATTCTCTTTCTAAAGGAAAACAGATGAAACAAGGGTCGATGTAATTGAGCTAGAACTCGAACAGGACTACAACTATCGGTATTAAACAAGTTAACCTAGCTTAGCTCTATTCTTTTGCTTGCCTCGTCAACTTACTTTTACACTCCCCTTATATACAAGTTCACAGTTCAAAACCATTCAAACAATAATTCCTTCTTTCTAAATTCTAACTGATTCAATCCTTCTTTCTAAATTCTAACTGATTCAACAATAAATAGAAAAGTACTACCGAAGTGTTACATCTTCTATGACACGCCTACCAATACCCCTACTAGGCACAACTCAGTACTTCTGGACCACTACAAGTGAAAGTCTTCAAAGAAGGATATGGGGGCAGTGTTTGAGTATAGTGAATCGTAGTTTCATCTTCTAGTTAATAATTGGATTCTCTACGGATTAGTTGTTCAAGTCTCATAGTAATAGCAAATGGAATATGAAAGCACACATATAAATAGAAGTTCAAAGCGTAATTAATATAAATGAAAAGAATACCTAAGGTGGGACTAAAACTCAATTAGTAGAAGAATGCCCAAGCAGCGGGGAATGCAGGAGTGGATTTCCTAGTTTCTAGTTTGATTCGTAGCGGGGTGTCCTGCGAGTGTAAATTCAGACCTCCCACCACAACATGAGTTCTTTATTCTGTGTTTCATTCTGATATCTATTACTTCAATGCCTATGCCCCAGCGGACCCAACCCTATTCTATGGATCCATTCCAAGCCCAATTCCTTACCCCAATTCTTTAATTAAGAGAGTATAGCCTTACATTCTTCTCCTTAACCCTTACTGACTGCTTGTTTCATTGCTTATTGTCTTTCGAACAGAGCTCTAAGACTAATAGCGTAGTTTACGTGGGACTAATACGAATAGTGAAATCTTAATAGTAATGTATGGGCTAGTACATAATCGAACTCAGCAGTAGAAAGAAGGCAACAACTCCAACACTAGTAGTTACACCTCTGCTAACAAGAATAGAACTCGGGCATACAAGAGACAAACAACTCAGTAAGGACAAGCTTTCAAACAGAGCTCTAAGACTAATAGTGGCAAATATCAGATTTTAACTAGGAACTATTACGAACAAGAATCCAACACCGCCGACAACACTCGAACTTATGATGCTTCTAAGGCTCGCACAGGAGAAAAAAGATCAACCCAACGCCGACAATAATGACACACCGGCTATAGGTATATGTAACACTACCTAATAGATTGCACTGGGGAATATGAAAATGGATTACTATCAAATAAGGCTTGACTACTAATTACTATCAAATAAGGCTTGACTACTATAAGATAAAAGACTTGAGTTTACTGTACAGAAAGAAGGAAACTGTGCCCCGGACGATTGAAACTAAAAAGGTAAATCGAACAAGCAATAAATAGAATGCAAACCTATACTAACAGGGCAATAAGGAGAATGCAAACCGATACTAACAGTAATTGTCGATACGCCCTAAGAATAGAGTTGGTATTTGACAAACAGGAACTTATAATAACCGGCTGCTGATAACAAGGCTTTGGTACTTGTTCGGGAATCCCAATCCATTAAGGAAGAATCCAGCTAGTACTAATAGGGCTTTAACCCAAAACTAGGACTGTCGCTACTGCCAGCAGCTTAGCTTCCCTTGCTTTGCTACCTGGGAACCTATATCTCCTTGTGCCTATATGAGTCTTACTTAAATCTAGGGCTTGCTTCCCTTGCTTTGAAACTAATATGCCTGTCTTGACTTCTGCCATCTACCGCTGCCCTTACTCTTTTATTGAAGGATACAGCTCCGTTAGATGCATTCTGGCACCCATGCCTATCATTCTCGTAGTTACAATAAAAAATGAAACTTAATGGTACAGAGGCCTTATTCACCAGCCAGCAGTAAAAGCCCTCTTACTATTAATTCCACTAAATGCCATCCTTATTGCCTGAAGTCTGCCTTACCCACCTAGCTGTATGCCTTCCCTAGCTTTCACTCTAAACTAACACGTTACTTCATTCTCTAGTAACTTATACAGATCCTATCGCCCCAAGCTACACACCTCGCTTTAGTTCTGAAACTGACTTACCTCACCACCTTGCTCAATACCGATGTTCTAGTTTGAGCCTTTCCTTGCTTTAATCAAATCTGATATTCCTCTGTCTATTAGCCTGTCCTCCTTTGCTTGAAATCTGGTATACCTCACTTTCCACCTTACTGTCTCCTGCCTTTAAGTGTCCTATTGCTCCATGCTATTCTCTAATTACTGCCCGCCTGGCACTGTCCTCTTTCATTCACCCTCTCCACTTGATAAGCCCTACTCCTTAACTTAATCCTTCCACTCCGGTCCATCAAGCTGACTTTCATGTTTCTCATTCCACCCAAGTCCACATACCTTTATTATTGATTTCACCGGTTAGTACGCCTATGCTTTCTCTTCAACTGCTACTGATGCTACCAAGGCTGACTTCCCGCCCCGCCTCTAGGATTTCCCATCCTGTCTTTCGTTCTACTGCTTCTTTGCTTCAAATCTGATATCCCTACAAATATCATATCAATATATTATGAGAAAACATATTCTGTGAAAAACATATTCTAAATCTAAGTAAAAAGAATAAGTCAAAGGATAGGCAGGCCAAGGGAGAGGAAGAGCAGACTAACAGAACTGTAAAGCAAGGCTGGGTTTTAGTGGTTTGATTCAAGTTCGATTCTTGGGGGTTTTTGATTCTTAGAAGCACCAGCCCAAGGTCTTGTTAACGCTAGTTGATTTCTATATGATAAGAGAAAGTATTAAGTGTCAGCCAGTAACAGACCAATAAACAAGGTATTGAGAACGAAAGAAGGGAGTGGCGGGCCAAGAGAAAGGCTCGGTGGACCTAGAACAAAGAGATATAGGCTGATAAGCCAGTAAAGTAATAGGAAAGACAGGCTCACAGACACTAGTTACAGAATGCAAATGAAGTAGTGAGATGAGGAGATAAAGCCGGAGTTCTTGGTGTAAGTCTCGTTGCGCACCAGTTGAGTTAGATCTTGGTCGGGGGTTGTAGTAGTTCATTCTGATAGTCAGTAGTCTACTAATCGGAATAGCACTTAGTAAAACAAGCTTTACTTTAACTAACCGGTAGCCTCACTCTTATCCTCTTCTGTAACTACCACACCCCTAAGTACTATAGTATCCCGCTTCGCCTGCGACTTACTTGTTTTACTCCATTTATTAGTTATTTTCGCTTTAGTTCTTTGTTTAGCTCTTGCAAGTATTGGATGCATTCTTTTCCTTCAGGAGTCGTTTTTTACTTTCTTTTTGACTTATTGATTGTTGCCTTACTTCTGTTAGGAATGCTAAAACTCCTGCCGCTACACTCTTGCGCTTTCACTCTTACATCCATGGCTTTCAAGCTGTGTCTCCGCTTTCATCCTATAGCAACTGGTTCGGATCTTAGATTGCTTGTTGAGAACGGATATTGCCTCTCACAATTATGTAGTTAGGGAAGTCCTTAGACGATGAGATATAGGACTAACGCCCACAAGGATAAGATACCAATAAGGGGTAGCTGAACTTAATACATTAATGAGTATAAAAAGAGGAATGTGGACGGGGCTGCAATCAGAATCAAAGAAATAAGAGTGAAGAGTGAAACTGAGGCTGAACCTCCTAAGTAGTAAGAGTGAAGAGTGAAACTGAGGCTGAACCTCCTAAGTAGTAATAAAACAGGGGACCAGGGATTCAACTAAGTGGTATAAGAGTAACAACCCAGAGTAGGAGCATAGGCGAAAGTAGAAGTGGAACTAAGTAGGAGAAGAATGAGATGTGGCCCAGGGACTTAAAATAGAAAGTCAAAAGAAAAGAAAGGAGCTAGAAGACCTAAGCTCCAGCAGGGGAATTACACACTTAACTAACGCCTTGAGCTGCTACTAACAATAATGAAAAGGTTGTGGGCCCAATAAAAGACTTAACTAATAAGTAGCCCGATAAGAATCGATAAGAATATGAACTCATAAGTAAAGGACTGGAACTCGGAACTAGAAATCAATATATGGAATGAAATGCAGCAGTATACGGCTAAAACAATAAACTTGGGATTGAGCTTACTTTACTGCCAGAATTGAACCAATACCTCCAAGCCTCTTACGCTCCTCAGCGAAACTCCTTAACTAATGACTTGCATTCTACTGCTTTACCTTCAAATCCAATATGATTCTAGAAGACTACTAATAGGTGGTGTAGGGTCTAGTGCATCTAACAATATACTTAACTAATTGATAATCAGAATGAAGCTAATATTCTCTAATATGATAACTCGAAACCAGTAATCGAACACTGCCTAACAGACTTCATCTTGATATACTATACTTCTAAGCATGAACTACTACCAATAAGGGTTGAACAAGCAACTGGGAATTTCGCTACTGATCTCACATCTGCCACTCAGCTCTCTAACGCTTACTACCCGACACATCACATAGGTATCCATTGCTTCTAAACTATACATACTTTATATCATTCTACCGCTACTCACTTGTATTCTTTGTTTAACCCTTGATTCCTATAATGATAAGAATAGAATTCACTACTGGGCTAAGCCAACAACTGGAAATACAGAATGAACTTGATTAGTACAAGACAACAACTCGCAATTAGGAATCAGACTTGTTGGGAACCCTGTCTCATAATTCCACTAGTGCTACAGGGACTTCACAACTAAAAAGGTAGAATTGAACTAAGCTACCCGAGCCTTAACCCCCGCACAAAAACCGGACTTGTTAATTACACCCCCTTGCTGAAATTCTTTAGTTCACTAGAAACCCTCGCTTTCACTCTTGAGTCGTAGGCGGCCTTTCTTTCTTTGACAACCAACCACCAAGCCCTCAAACTTAACAGCAATAATCAAAAACGAATAATTGGGTATGGTTATTACGACTCATAACTTCAGGGCGGTAGTGAGTTCAACTCCTTCTCGCCAACCTCGTGTAGTGTGCTGTGCTCTTTGCCATTATGAGTGTCTAGTTTAGTGCTCTTTGCCATTAGTTTAGTATACCCGGTTATATAAATGCATTGGTAATCAACACAACAAGTCCTTAAGTTGAAGCTCCATATCCATTGTGGAGTTTGCCGTTACCGAGCCTGCAGTCCAGTCCATCTCTTGTTTGTACCTATATACCCTGTAGTGTATACTCTTCAGTAAGCATTCATTATCTACCAAGGATATAAATTATTGAACTCCACTTTCATTTGAACTATATTTGTATTTGCGGACCCGATAACAAAAAAGACAGATGAAGCTCGGGATTTCACTCTTACTGGAACAGAACCACTTATTGCTAATGAGATTGTTCCTGCTTATTACCAAGTTACTATTCACACTCTTTATTCCTCATCATAGCAAGAAAGATGACTGTTCTATTCGGCGCAAAGCAATATTCCAGTTTAGTTTGACTCTGCTCCCGTATTGTACTATTCTATTGACGATTGGTAATGACATAAGTAAGGATACCAAACTAGTATACTAAATAAGAAAGAATTCCTTAGAGAAAAACTAGAATCAAAAGTACCAACAATAGATGGAACCCAACTACAAACTATAGCACCGATAAGGATGTAACTACTGCCTTTAACTACCACCTATGGGCCTGCCCTTCTCTACTCTTATTATATAACTTATTACTTTTCTTCTTATTATGGAGGGGATTTCCTACTTTCGAGTTGAAGCAGTGGGTGTACCTAGCCCATTCTTATTATACTTACCTCCATTCTGATACTTGTTCCTTATTTTACGGTAGCTGGGCATAGGTGTGAAGCTATCGGAACTAATACTTACACTACCGCCCTCAATTCTTTAATGAGTGGGGATTAGCTCAGGCTCCCGAGTTCTCGTCTTTGTACTTACGGATTTCATTCTTTAGAGTTTACCAGGCATTCTTTAACTGGTGCTTAAGAGCCTTACCTTTATTCATTTCATTCTCCCCTTGTCTGGGTCCGTACCCAACATAATACTGACGTTCTATTCTTAATTCGTTGTAGAGGCACCTGCACTACTCTTCTTATTAACCTACAAATCAGGCCGCCTTGCCTTACTTTAAGTACTGTCTTTGATTCAAGGCCTCTAATAAGGATCTTTTTTTCACCAATACCAGTAAGAGAATAGAGCTATACTTACTCACAGGCTATAACCGGTGCTAACTAGGCTATACAGAGTGCTCCACATGCTTTCATTTATGGCCAACAAAGAGGGGCACTGCCCTACGAGACAACAACAAGGCTTTCACTCGTGACTTGGGAGTCCAACCACTAACAACACGGCTCGAACGAACGACATATAAGAATGAAACCCAGCTGTACGTCCCTTACTCACTTATCCATTAGTCTGTCCTCTCCCTAGCTATCAAACTATTACTCATGCCTACATGAGCCTGTCTTCACTCGCTTTAAGTCTCCTATTGCTTTATCTAATTATGCAGTGCCGAGTTTAGAGCTTGACTTTCCTTGCTGTTAGTTTGCCCCGGCTTACTTTTCTTCTCTCATGACTGAGGGCTTTGTTTACTCAAACTACTAGGATCAATTACGAGTCTGCCCTTAACTTAATTAAGCGCTTTAACTCTTCGCCTATTGTTTCTATAGTCCTTTGACTTATGGTAGAGAACTGTATTGGTGCCTCTCATAATTAAGCCTATAATAATAACAATGAACTAGTAATAACAATAATGGAAGTGGGAATAAAGAATATAAGTCGCGCGAGTAGTAGCAGAAGGATCATACTTGCAATAAGTCAAGTAATACCGATAGCTCCTATCTTATAGAAATATGCGTATTAGTTGTAGTGACTTGGCCCGCATCTAGGGCAACTCAGTAGTTAATGTAAGAATTAGAGACCTCGGAATGGAACTCACCTTCCTACTTCTTCAACACCGGGGAGCTATCCTTTCTGAACCGACAACACTAGCGGCAGGCAAGAACTAGTAGAGATAGGTTTGGTGCGAGGCAGGAGCCCCGGAATCCATGATGAGTTGCCCTTATATTAAGTCGTTGAGGTAGCCAAGGGGTGAACTCAAAGGTTAGAATCAAACTACTACTACTAAGAATTGACCTGGCGAGGAGAAGCCGGTTATTATAAGTTCTGGCCCTTAAGCGAGCTACTTTCCCGTTCCCGGGGTGGAAACTACTTCCCTTTCTAAAACACCCCTGCTTGATGGTTCCCTTGTGCTAACGAGAGTTCCTGTTTTCATCAGCTTACGGAGCTGCACCGGTAAGTATCTAATTATGTATAGAAGCGGGTGACTCTGCAAGTGTATAGTGTATTCGGGGTTAACTCAACTCTGCCTCTGTGCTATATGAGTAGGTGTGTAGCTTTCCTCTGCCTCTGTGCTTTAGTGCAATGTATAGGGAACAAGCTTAGACCTAATTAAGCGCTAAGGGGAGTTCTTAAAAAGAATGGAATCTGAACTCAACTACTATAAGAAAGTCAAAAACCCTCGGCTCGGAAACTAGAATGAGCGTTATCGCCCTTCAACAATAAGACTACATTTTGATCGAACTATAGGTTAGCACCCTGAAATGAACTGCTGACTGTTGGCTCTAAGTAAAAGAATGAAGCAGTACACAACTAGAATGGAGCTATCCACTCTTAAAGGAGAGTAAACAACCTGCTTTGCTTCCTTTAATCACTAATTTAGCCGGCTAACTCACTTATGACTCTAAAACGAACTTATGGAATAGAATGGAGTGCAAAACTCATAGAATAAAGGAACCTAACAGCTGACATCTTATGTAGCGGTAACCTAACAGCTAACTCAGGACCTCTAAACAAGAAGAACTCTGCTAGGCACTCCACTTTAAGAACGTAGCTACCCAATGGAATTCCAAGCACAATTAAGATAAGATCGTAACCGGACTGCCCACTAAACTCTATTAGCGAGCGCCAAGTCAAACAATCATTTCTTACTTGCATTTCCATTTATCCTCGTTAGCGCAAGTCAAATCAAAGAATGAAAGCAGTAAGCATAAGAGGCAAGAGCGTTAGCACTCTCACTGGGATTACACTCGTATTCAATGCCGAAAGCGCCTAAACTATCATATTGACTTTCCTTATGAAGCGCCTAAACTATCATATTGACTTTCCTTATTAAGCACCTAAACTCATACTTCCCTTATGAAGCACCTAAAAGAATCGAATTGATTGAGGCATAGGGTTCATGGAAAAATAGAGTACTTGCTTTAAGCGAAGTGTGGTCCAAGTCGAGTTCGGGTATTGTCGACTCGAGAAGAAGAATCTTCCAATTCCATTCCAGAAGCAACTGAATCCGCCTAAGTATAGCAAGTCAGGTCATCTGCAAGTTTCAAGTGGAGTTCTTTTCTTTGCTTTCCTTGAGTATACGAGTTCCATTCCAGCAGAGCAGACGACTCTCCAGTGGTTCCATTCCAGTTTTCTCAGTTATCGAGTTGGAAGCTGAGGACAGGATAGGTCCAGGTACAGTTGTTGGCGACTCTCAATCAGATGTTCAAGTGGATTTCTATTTAGTATATAATGGGGTAATTCTAGAATCAGAGTCAGAGGTGCCCGCTCCTTCCTTCTCCAAGCAGGAACTTAATTACTGGTTCCGTTTCATCGTTAAGATGCTTTATCGATCACCTTCACACAATACGCAAGCAATATAGAAAATAAGTGGTGTTTCCAAGACGGGTGAGTGTCAGAAAGTTTCTTTCAATATATTGCCTAAGATAAGAATGGTCTTTACGGTTGGGACTAACTTTAGCCTAAGCTACTTGTGGCTGTTGATCCAGTCGAAGAACCTGTCAAGAGCGACTACTCCGCTGGACGTGTAGATCCAATAATTGGTGGAAACGTGTTCGCCTGTAGTAGTAAGTGAAGTGCCCTTCATTGTATAGAATCCATTCTAGGTGGAAGTCCCCTCCGTGGCTGGCTTCTATGGCTTATCATGATTTTTGTCTATGTCATAAGTGATCCGTTCTCTCTTCGCTATGTCATAAGTGATCTGTTCTCTCTTCGCTCTGCAGTCCGATAAATCAAAGGTAAGCGTAATGCGTGCTCCTAATACTTGTTCCTTTATTATCAGTATACCATGGATGGTCTTCTAGTTTTGAAAGTGAGTATCGTTAAGTTACCCCTTCCCTGACGCCTACCTTCATGTCTAGTTTAAGTTATGGTCGCTGCCCTGTGCAGAAAGGTCTTCCGCGCTTACTATCTCTGGATCAAGGTCTGGTCTCGTGTGATCGGTACCAAGCTACCTACTAAATCCAATTCCTTAGCTCTATACTATACTCGATACTACCAATTCCTTAGCTCTATACTATACTCGATACTAAGATAAGATAGGGTGGTACTGTACATACGGGAAGATCCTAGCTAAAAGCACAGATATAGTGGACTTGGTACTTCAACCTGCAGTTTCCGGTTCCAAACCTCGCCGGATAAGACGCCAATCCACATGGTATCGATTGCTAATCGACGAGGAAGGACTGGGGTTAAGTAGAGCCCCCACAGCTACGCTTTTTCTTTCTAGCATGGAGCTTATCTTTTCTTTTACCTTGTTTCATACGTTTCTTGCTGGAGAAGCGTTTCAACCTTTAGCTATGCCTTCGATGATTACTGCTTTAATTAATACCAGTCTCGTGAAAAGAATAGCTCTTTCGGTATCGGTATGCCTTCGATGATTACTGCTTTAATTAATACCTTCTCGTCGGCAAGTTAGGAAGCTGAGAACTATTCCCTCAACCGAAGGAAGAAAGGTCGGGTTACCCTAGGTGCTATTACAGAGAAAGAAAAACAAATGACTTGCTTGGTCAGCTCAACCACTAAAGGTGCGAAGCTCGATTCCTTACTTGAAGGCAGGAGGGAAAGAGTCTAAACAAAAGGCAACGGCTTCCTCGACTCATCGGATAGAAATCCACTTCTCGCTGTGTCTGGGGATGCTCTTGTTTCCACTACTGCTGAACCGCAGGATGGGATTGATTATTACTTTCCCTTTTTCTTTAGTAGCTAATGTAGTATCAGTAAGCCTTTAGTAGCTAATGTAGTATCAGTAAGCGCAAGCGTTATGGTGCGAGTCACGCTATTCTATTAAGAGGTTACTGTTCAGAAGAATCTTCAAGCTTACAATACTTTTTTAGCAGGAACACAAACGGAAAAAGAGTCAATCATAGTGAGAATAGAAACCAAAATGACTTAAATAAACAACTGACTGATGTTGAACAGAATGGAAATTTGGATTACCTTATTTTATACGATTTCCTACTACTTTTTTGCCAAGATCAAATGTATTTAGTATTAACACACCGTCTTTTTTGTCATCAACTTTCAAGTCAGAACAGAAGAAGGGAAGGTCTCGCACCGGTCGCCCTCATGATTGGTCAATTGGACCCGCTTGAGCTTTCGCTTTATGTAAAGAAACAAACCTTTCCTTTAGAGATGAGATGATGGGGGCGAGTAGGAGTCTTTCCTTTCCTTTAGAGATGATGGGGGCGAGTAGGAGTCTTTGTTGTGCCAGAATAGGTAGGTGATTCCCATTTTATCGTATAGAACGACCCCACTTAAAGGCTTTGGAGACGAGACCCGACGGGTAGAATGTCAGGTCGAAGCTTTGAGCTATAAGGTTAGGATCCACCCCCGTAAACCTTGATTGAGTTACCCGTTAGTGACAACGTTCTGGATGTAAAGCTTCTGACTACTGAGGGAAACTGAGAACTATGTCATCTTATTACGCCCTTATATCCAAATCTTACTAATATCATCTTATAACGGAGCTGAGAAAGCTTACTTCTGCTGAGCCTTTGGTGCTGGACGTTCCACTTTCCGTGAGTTATCTCATTTCCCTTCTATTCAAGGAAGTGATAAAGCTTCCAAATAAGAAATCCTATTGCTTTGTTGCTCCTTCCCATCTTTCAAGATATCGTGTGAACCGCATGTGCCTCCTATTCTTTCTTCTCATTTTATTGATTTCCATTTTCGTTTATACACAACCCAAATATAGGCCTTTATCGAGACAGAGATAGAACCTCCCTATACATATACAGATCACTCCAGTGGACTTTGTTTGGACTAACCAAATGTGGTTCTTTCTCATATTCCCTTCCTAGACGACCCCAAAATACGGTCAAACATAGCCCTTTTCGTAGCCGATCATCTCGCTCTTCCTCTCCCGCCCAATCTACACGCCTATACAGAGGTTTAGTGATTCCCTTTCGTTCTGCCTTTGCTTTGATGGGTTTCCGCTATGAAGCTAACCTTCTTCTTCAACAGAAACATAAGACAGTCGTGGATATTCGTTTTTCTAGATAGGAGCTGTCGGAACTTTACTTAGAGCGGAGTGGCACTTCGGACAGGGACTAGGCACTATTTCAGTGGCTTCTGTCTTATCCCTACAACCCGAATTCTTGCATTCGATGGATGAATCCTCCCCGTGTGCTCCTAGTGCTGCTATGCTAAGCCATTTCCCATTTCTTCCGCCCTGAATAGAAGCTTGTAGCGCCGCGCCTCTCTCAGATAATCAATCTCTACAACGAGGAATTAAGTAATGGTTTCTCTAGGCTTGTTTTTATGGGTTTTCATGGATTTCTAGGGGGTGCTTTTCTTTGATTAAGGCAACAACGATCCGTACTTTAAAGAGCCACTTTTGATTGGTACGTTTTCTTTCCTTTTAGAACTTACTTACGTTATTCCCTGGGAATGAAATGGATTGGAAGCTTTCTTTCTTTCTTTGTTAAGCAATTAATATTCAATCTTTCCTGAGTTTATTATCTTCCCTTCTTTTCAATCTTTCTTGAGTTTATTATCTTCCCTTCTTTCTCCTTATTGAACCGTTACAATCTTTTACAAGAGCCCTCCAAGTCCAAGCGTTAGAATTCACCCTTTCATATATATGGAAACGGAAGGCCAACTCTATTGCAAGTGATGAAGCCATAAAGTCAAATACCTCCGAGTAGCATGATTCTTTTTGTTGTTACAGTCAAGGGTCAAACAATCAATCCTACTTGTAAAGAAAGGAATAGGATAAGCAGAAATACAGACTTACCTCTTATCTCACCTTTCCCCATCTCTCTACGAGCGTAGGAAAAGATGGATGTGCATTATACGCGTTCCATTTCACATCACTCTCTATAAGCTCTCCCATTCTTTTTAGATCGTTAAGCCATCTCCTATTTTAGATCGGACAGATTCCTAGCCTATAATTCCTTGCTTTCAACGAGTAGTCTTTGTCCCCTTTCCCATTCGTATTTCTACCTCTTAAGTACTATTCGTATTTCTACCTCTTAAGTACTGGAGTTATAGAGTTGTTCCCGTCTTATGCCGATAGTGACAAATGGCAATAGAAAGAACAAAGCTACTTGTATTGACTATTCCCTTGGACTGCACCATGAAGGCCAGCCCTCAACCTAATAACCTTCCCGGCGTATGAGAGAGCAAGAGAAGCGTACCCATTCATCTCTTTATGACAGCCACTAATACATTTCCCTACTAATCCATCAAGTGATTTCAGGGTCTTGGTGCAGCTCCTTTCACTCTTTCCGGACAAGCATCTCCCTGGAACAGTCTTTTCTATCACTTCGGGGGCCTCTTAAGACAGATTAATGGGCTGGGCTAGAGTCCACTTCCAAGGTGGAACCAACGGAGAATTTCTATAGAAACGAGTTTTCGACCAAGATATACATCCTAAGATCCTAGCCCTTTCATACGAAGCCGAATCCTATGAATCATGAGAATAAAGGTGGGTTAGTTGGTATATAACCAAAGGCGAGACACAAAAGGCCGAGCAAAGGACCTTGACAAAGGCAATGGCTAAATACCATAAGATTCAAAAGAGCTCTGTCTTCTTTCGGTGACCTCTATTCCTTTAGTTTCCCTTGGCTTGGATTTCTCAAACGGTTGGCATAATTCCGTGGTTTGCCATTTCCCAGACAAGGCGCCTGGCATTTAGTATTTAGGAATCAACTCTTTTCTCTGATCTCCTTTTCCAAGCGGGTGGATAGATATAAGGCTTTGATCTGTTTACTGAACCGCCCCCATACTATCACTCTAATAACCCGACTCACCGTTCTTAGAAGCCTAGATCTCTGCGCCCATTTGTAGTCTATCTACCGCCAAACCATTCTATCATATGCAACTTCCTATATATCCACTATGCCAACATATGCCTTATATGCCGAAGAGAGGAAAAGTGTGACTCTTGGCCATTCAATGCCTTTGTGGATCCGGCTCAAAGCAAAGAATGAATTTGGAAAGACTAATTCGGACCACAGCATAGCAAGCACTAACTCCATCTATTCTTTCACTATCTTTATCCCAATAAACTCCTCCTTCTTTTCTTATAGCATCTCCCGTAGCGGTTAAGCTCCATCTTTTTCTGGTCTTTCTTCTCTTATGTCGGTATGTCTCTTTTTCCACAAAAGTAAGCTCCTCGGCCTATAGTAAGTGAATGATAGGGTATTGCGGGTGTTTTTCCAGTCCGACAAATAGGCAATCATATTCTAAATAATCAAATAGCCATATAAACTAATAACTCTTATACAAGAAAGAAAGCCTATTAAAGTAAAGAAGAGGGACTCGATGAAAAGGCTCACACACTTTTTCCAAACCTATCCCTGAGCATGCTTCTAACGCTCATCCCTTGCTGCTAACTGGAACCTTTCTTTTGGGCTTGCAAATTATGACTTACGTCTTGCCTTTCCATAGCCAATTCCATTACTTGTTCAATATGGAATGAACCTTATATTATCAAAGGGGTTTTTGCCTTTTCCCAATCAAGCTCCTTTCCTTGACCACTTCTGTCTCTGAACTCACTTCGAAAGTCTTACCTTTTCCACGAGACATCACTCGCAAACCGGCAAGTCTAAGGTTTAGTCAACGAAAAGCAAATACAAGAAAAGTAAGAAAGGAGCTAACCGCTCGGAAATAGGGAAAGACTCCCTAAATACTCTTCTGCTTGTACGCAGCAGGTGCTTTCCTTTTCTTTTCTTTTCGCAGCGGTATTTCGGGTTAGGTACAGTGTCTGGTTCCCTATTCTTTGTTGGTTGGTGCCTGCTCCGATTCTCTAAAACCGAGACGGAGAGACAGACCTACGAATGCTTCTTTTCCTGGTGTGGTTTGCCTTATCTTTTTCTATTTCATTAAGTGGGTTCCAACTCTTTTTCAGATCCTTCTAACTAGTTTGTGAGTTTCCCGGCAAAGTGATTCAATCGATTCTAAATCAATTTGAGTGCATTCGGATACTACCGGTCCAGTTCTGATTGTTAGTCATATAGTCCCGCGAACATTCTAATTCGTTGAGCTTGGCCTGGTTCAGATGCCAATTCCTCAACGGGCTTTCCTCTATATGGTTACACAAAAGTCAATAAATAAGGGGAAGGAACATACTTACTTTTACGGAATGCTCGCTTAAAACCTATACTAGCTTTCTATTGGCTAGCCGGATTCTCAAAAAAGAATTGTGGTTTCCCTTCTTTCAGGGGGGACTTACTTTTCTTATGTAATAGACAGCTGGCCCCTTAAGTATAAGCCTATAAGATCGTGTGAGAACTACTTATACGCTCACTTATTAAGCAATTCCATGCGCATTTAGACCTTATTCATTTTCTTCATTTCTCCAAGACCTTATTGAATTTATAGAGCTCAAAAGGGCTTTCTAGTTTGGTATTCGATCGAGGTCAAGGATTGGTCTATGCAAATGGTAGAATTGCTCATTTTTATCCACCCATTTTTTCATAATGATATTACGATGGGATAAGTTAGATCTTCCAGAGAATATAGATCCGCTGGAGAAGAAAGATCCACTAGAAAAGAGATATGATTAGAGAATCAAGATCCAAAAAAGTGTTTTGGTAGGCTATCCTTCTGTATCCGGTAGAAAGTGCTCTGTTGTTTCAAATGAAAGTGCATAAGTGTTTTTGGTCGGAATCTGTCAACACTGCAAAAGCTATTTCAGAAATCGTATGTCCTCCAGAGTGATAGGCTCAAATTCATCTTTCCAAACAATTCTCCGCGTTTATTCCATCCCTTTACGTGTCTTTGGATGTGTTTGTTTTGTTCATGTTCTGGATCCTTGTTTATCTAAATTGAGTAATAGGGGTCTTTTCAAATGTTTTTCTTGGGGTTTTACAGTTCTCAGAAAGGAGAGTCATAAGGATAGTCATTTCCTCGGGAGGCCCACTCCTACGCCTGGAACTCATCTTTACCACATTTCTTCCTTCTGCAAGAGTCATGTTCACCGCTCCTGAAACTAAAACGAAAAGAGGAACGTGAGCATCTCTATTCGCATCTTCCTTTAAGGTTAGCTGAATCTTTAGTTGAAGGTACGTGTAATACCACTCTATTTTGTTTTCATGGGTCTTTTACACTTTATGGACTTTCCGGGGCTTTCAGAGTTGGTAAAGGCACTTTTCAGAGTTGGTAAAGGCACTCTATAGATTCAGACTAGAGCTAGAGCAAGTAAGAGAGGGAAAGCAAAGGAGAATACAAGTTATTAACTCCATCTCGTGTCCTTCTATCTCCACCGAGTAAGGAAACGAACCGGACTCTACTATCGTCTCGAGTTGCCATCTCTATAGTAGTTGTCATAGTACCGTATCAGCTAGAGTTTTCTCTCTTGGTAGAGCTAGAGTGATAAGCTAGAGTGTTAGGCTATAAGACACCGCGGAAGGGTTAGGTTCAAGGTCCAGATTTCACTTCTGCTTTTTTTGATGGGGAATCTTTTGTTGAAGGAGGTAGACTCGTATAGGCTTGATCGAATCTTTGAGGCTTTTCTCTAGGTTAGCTAGGAAAGAGAGAGAGAAGGAAAAGGTCTTAGACACTTAAGTAGAGGGAAAGCTACTGGTCTTTCGGAGCCTACCTTTAACACGGGCTTAAACAAGCGTGATCCTATAAGAGGGCTATCTATACCTCTGATTCACCACCTCCGGGCAATATAGATTGTCAAATCAAAGTAGAAGAAGTCGATAGTCTATTTTGCTTTCTTCTGTCTTTCGTCTATGAGTCTATACTTGCCTTTTTCAGAGTATGGAGCCAGCGTCGGTCAAGCAGAGCAGCCGAGTTAACGAATAGGCCGTAACCACTCCTTCCCCATATCTTGATGCTTCATATCTTGAAACTTATTATGCAGACTTAAAAGCTTCGGATCTCGTTGCCAACACCAACTACTTAAGGGATGGAACTGGCATCACTACAAGGGAAAGCCTTATTGTCTGTTTTGCCCTAATTGGATAGCCCAACTCATCACTCATCAATAAATGTACCCTTAACTAAAGGAAAGGAAGCAAGGCTCATCTCATCTACTTATTGATCCTAAACCTCTCCCTCTTCTATTGCTCATCCACCGTCAAGTCAGTAAACTAAGTCAGTAAACCATCCTAGTACAAGTGGGTAAACTCCCCTCTCGCCAACTACAGGCTTTTCACTATAACTCCCGACCTCTCCTCTCAAGTAGTCAAGCAATAATTGAACTCACTCGTCTTATAGCTCAGCAGTTCTCTAGTCTAGGCGCCATAAACTTACTAATCAGGGCCTCGCCACTTCTTTCATTGGGTGCGAAGGAAGTATTTCTTATAAGTGCACAGTTCCATTCCATTTATTTCTCATAGCAAGCAACGGCCAATAGGCAAGCAACCACTAAGTAGTACTCTCAATCCGGTGTTAAAGCCTTTCATCAGTCCTACCAGAGAAGTATCCGGGTGCATAGTTTACTTTCCCATTAATTAAGGTCACTGTCGTGTAACCAGTATTTAAGGGCACCGAATACAAGTGAGAAGTTCGGTAGTAGTTATATATAATTAATAAAAGTGAGAAGTTTGGGATCCATATCAATAGCTACAGGATGAGAGCAAAGGTGGTGAAAGAATCACAAAGACAAGATAAGGTCTTCAAACCAATAAGTAAGGCCCCGGATCAGTGTTTAGAGAATAATAGGTGAATCGGAGACAGGAGAGATCTTTTTCCAATAAGTATACGCTTGGCGGCATACGAGAAGGGACTTACCCCCTATTGGATCGAACTACCCATTCGGTATAAGAGAATTGAACCGATGCTAACAAGGCTTTCACTGCTAAAAGAAGGTATTGAATAAGTCACCCAAGTAACCAGAATCAACCCAAAACTGATGAGACTTTCTCTAAGAAATAAGGCTTTCACTCCTTCAGCGCCAACCCTCTCCGAGTTCTTTCTTTCTTTGCCAACCAAAACTATATCCTTTTCTTTCTTTGCCAACCAACCGAGTATGCGCTCCCCCTCTCGCAAACCCATATAGTAGTGCTAGTGTTGTGTCTCTCAGTGTATAAGAATTGAAGACAGAAGTGAGAATGAAACGACTAAGTAGAAAACTACGAATTCCGCTACAAAGTAAGTATGCATCGGTACCCTCTCTAGCTTTTCATCTAAAGTAAGAATCAAAGACCCACTAGCAATATATCCTGGCTATTGGCCTTACCTTCCTTTATCTCTTTCTGGAGCAATAAGTTCATGGTGAGTTGACTTATTTATTCTTCTTGGGTATTCCGTTCACTTAGTTTAATACAATAATGAATGAACTTATATTAGCTATTAGCATGTGTTTTATTGTTTTAGTTCAAGGAACCAGCAATCGATTCTTCAAGATTACAGCTATGCGAAAGGCTGCAGAGCTTTACTCTTCCTTAAGAGTCTGAAGTGGGCTGGGTGTTTACTCAATGTTATAAGCGGGAAAGAAAGTGACGAGTATGGTTGTTTTACACAGAATCTGCAGTGCCAGTAAGGTCTGAGAGATCAGAAGAATGAGAAGGAGCACTACAACCCTAATGAGGAAGATCTTCCCTGAGTTCAAAGAGCATAAGTGGAAGCAATTAAGTAAGAAGTCAGTACTTGTTTTTGCTTTTTGAAGGAAAGAATCTAGTCGAGTTGGGTGTTGTCTTAGAGAATGTGCTTCTTGTCCCGCTGTAGCAAATAGAATAGATTATCATGTTGAAGTAGAAGTTTCCTGAGGTTCAGGTTAGACTTCAATATTTCCCCGGTTCTTAAATCGAAGGAGATAGTTTATAGGTTTAGGTTTGGGTGCATTCCTTCTTTATATAGAGATATATAGCATCGGTTATAGGCGGTAACTCCACTCCATTCTTAGAGGAGCACATACGAGGTTTTGGCTAGAAAGAGCACTAGCACTAGCACGCCGGTTGGTATAGATCCAAGCCCAGTAAAGAAATAGCTTCCCTTTTGCCCCAACTCGACTTGTTTACGATGAAGTAAGTATAAGTCGGACTCCTCTCCAGGAACTATACATTCTCCACTTTAGAACAGGAACTCGCAACTCTCCAAGTGACAAAAAGAAAGGGAAAAAGGATTAGTGAAGTCTCCAGGAAAGCACTCTCCTACTTGTTGCTGCCGCGTAACGGGTTTACTGACGCTAGAACAACTTAAGAATGCTAACGCCTATCTCTCTACCATTAGTATCAACTTAAGAATGCTAACGCCTATCTCTCTACCATTAGTATCATAAATAGAAGCAGAAGAAGTTGTTAGGCCAAACAACTAACAACTAGTGAGTTTTACCTAGACAATTAGTTCATTTTAAACAGGACATTCCACTTCATCCGCGTCCTGAGTTCACCTGTTTTTATGGCGGTAGCGAGCGGAAAGGACTTACCCGCTTTCTATTAGTTTACTTCCCGCAATAGCGCTGGGCCACTCTCTTTCCTTAATTTATTTAGACCTTCTTTCTTACTTTAGACCTTCTTTCTTACTTTAGACCTTCTTTCTGACTTAATGGAAAACCTGTACGGGGGAGTATAGAGCTGTTAACTGTAATAGTGAGTTTACTTACCGGTCCTCTACTAAACAAAAGAATAGAGTTTACTTCATTCAACAAGCTGCTGGCAACATTCCATTACTTACAAAGAATAGAAAGAATAGGTACAATTGCTCTGAACCAACCTTAGGGCTATGAAAACTCAGAAATGGAACTGGAAAGGAAAGAACCAGAAACAGAAGTAACTGAATAAGAATAATATGGTAATTGAATTAGATGCGGAGTTTGCTCTTTCTCTTAAGTAGGAAAGTGAGAATTGAACTAACTGTAACAATACTTTCCATTGTCGCTTCTGATCCGACGTCAACTCACTACTACTGACCAAGGCCTACCGGTCTTACACTCTAACCATTAACTTAAGGGCAGATTTTCTTAATCTGGTACTACTGGGATTCAACAAGAGCAAGAACTGGTACCTCGAGAATCTACGACGGATTATAATAAGGGTTCAATTCTTTAATTCCGACTTATGGACCACTTAGTGACAATTCTGTAATTCTTTCCTTAAGCACTCTGGTAGGCATTCTAACTTCGATTCACCAAGAACCCTATAATTGAATGGAATCTTATCAAACACATGTGCTATAGAAAAAAGTCAATACGCTGATACTGATCCAGCTCATGCATGATCTAGATCTTGAAACCTAAACGGATTATTCTCTTGAAACTGCATCTGATCTCAGACGCTAAGCAAGACTCAGTGTGCGGGTGCAAGTTCGTGAGTGGAATTCTTTTCCAAGAAAGCTTTAGAAACCCTTATTTGAGACTATTGAAGCTGTCAACCCAACAAGTCACTACTAGTTCTCATAGTTTCTACCCCTTATAGTAATTGGTTGGCTGATTGCCTCTCTCGTCTCTACGACAACACTTATGAACTTACCGCTTATAAGCTCTTCCCTCAAACTTCAGTAGACATAGTTACCCTTCCTTTAGACTGAACTACCCCGATGCATAGCTACTAGATCGTATTTCTCCTTTGCTTTGAGACTCTTCCTTTCCTTAACTTAGGGGGCAGTTTAGGGCTTCAATCATTCATTCGACTTCGGCTTCTATATCGGTATCGGATTCAACCTGATTGTCTTGTCCCACGCTTACCTTACTTTGACACCGCTACAGCTGATTCATTCTCGTCGACAACACCCGAACCAAAAGATACTACACTTGCTACTTGACCTCGACCAGAAACAACATTTCCTTCCCGCAACTAATAATTCCACCACTGCAGATTATCTCGCTCGGAATTGAACTCAAAGCAAAGAATGACACCATTTCTCGCCTACCCAGTGCTCTTAGTGGGAATGGAAAGTCTGAATGGAACTTATCACTTCGTAGGGTGCTTGTTCGAGTGTTGGCGAAAGTCTGGGTTCCGGGCAGGAGTCTCTTATGAGCAAGTCCTGTTTTCTGAAACTCTAGTTTTGACTGCCTCGGATCCTCGTACTACTTCTTTTTCAGATGAAACTCGGGATGAAAGTAGAACTAGGCGAACAGAAAGATACAAGTCATAAAACCTCTGTTCAACTCAACAAAGAGGTAAATAACTGGTTTATAAACTACACAAAGAGGTAAATAACTGGTTTATAAACTACACAAGGGGGTCATAGCATTAGCACGACAATCATATATTCTTTCGAGCGCCCGAAAACTGTACTAGCTCCCATAAGCAGAAGATTGGATCTCTGATAACAAAACTTTCAATACTTAACGCTGAAGAATGGCTTTCATCTCTCGAGTAACTAACAGGAACTCGCCTTAGCCTTAGCACTGAGTTTTCTTGCACGGGGAGTCAAACTGGAATGGAACTTCAACTTATTCTAGAGGCCTCGACCTAGAGCTATAGAGCACCAACGGCACGATCACTTACTTCTTTATACGTCAACGGAAACTATACTTGCAGAAGAGACAACACTTGAAGAATCGATTGTTGCTTAATATTGAACTGCCAACTACTTATACTTACTCCCGCTTCAGATCTCATCGACTCTCTTGCACTTGCTTTGCTTGTTGAAGAGATTATTGAGCACACCGCGTTTCAGCCGGTTAACAAAGAAAGGAGAGTTTATTTAGGAGCTAGTGTTTCATTTGTTTAATCGCAAGTGGAATCTATAAGATCAGATGCTAAAGATGGAGCTGGTCTAGGTCCAACAGAATCAGTAGTAAGAGTGTTGTCTCCACTTGATACTTAACGAGATACGTCAAGCATTAACCACTAAGTAAAGAGAGTTGGGCCTGTGTGAAAGAAACTACCTATCTCATTATTCTTGCCAGTATGAAGTCACTCCACCCCGAAATACCATAAGGTATGAAGTAACTCTACCCCGAAATACCATAAGGTATGAAGTAACTCCACCCCGAAACTCCAATAAGGTAAGGTTAGAAACTACAATCTACAATAAGGTGTGAAGTGGGTTTACAAAATCAATCCAAATGCAAAAGGCCCCCGATCACTTAAACTTTAGGATACGCGTTAGGGGCTCATTAATGTGTAGAAATGGAGTAAAACACTCACGATCATTGCGCATTAGGAGAGTGATCTTATCGAAATAGTCCTTTAATTTCACGCCTGTTAACTAAGAAAAAGGAGAATCAGTTGAAGTGGGAGTTTCGAGTTTACCTGCATTTATATAAGTTGATAGATTCCATGACTTCTTTATTTGTATAGGGGCCAAGCTTAGGCCAAGCAACTACGTCAGTTGCGCGGCAGCAACAATAGCATGTTATAACTTGTTATAACAATTCCTTTCTTATGACAATAACTTTATATAACAATTCCTTTCTTATGACAATTCCAGCTTTCGGGAGCTTCAACAAAGTTTGTGTTGCGCGGCAGGAGCCCCGGAATCCATGATTTGTGGCCAGAGGGGAGATGGGGTATAGTTGCCTGAGTTAGCGGAGATGAGCCTGAGTTAGACTATACTGTAACTATATACTTTATTGAGCTCTATTTCTTACTTAATTCCTTACTACTGACTCGCTCAAAGCCAAAAGACAGACTCAATTGAGTTTAGGCCCGTGCTCCTAAAGGTAAGTTCTATTAAGCAGAGTGCTCGCTCTCCTATTATAGTAAGTAGTAACACCACCGCTTTGCTTGTTTGTTGCGCTAACGGAAATGAAAGGCTAACGGAGTTACACAAGCTACTACTGCTTATTTAATAGTCTGGGTTCGGGAAAGGAATAGGTTGAGTTTCTAGTTTCTTACTAAATCCAATATATGTGGATAGCTATATGAAATGAAAAGAGGAGATTCAGGAGTGAGGTTACTTTCTTACTTATATTTCTATTTGAACTTCCACTATGGAACTGTCTACTAAATGATGGAATCTCTTTCTTCTATTTGACTTGACTTATTATAGAATCTCTTTCTTATATTCAATTCCCCACGTAACGGGATGGGTGCTCTCTCTCTCTCTTCAAGGGTGGAGTAATCATTCGAGTAAGTCTTGAATGAGCTCCTCTAGACCAATACTTCCTAATTCACATCTTTGTTGAAAAATGTTTGTGTAATCATTTGAAAAAGGACTAAGAAAATATACTGGATACCCGACTACACAAGAAAATTGTTGATCAAATAGCATATAAGCATTTCGACCCAATCTTCTCTCTTTTGTTTCTCCTTATCATTCGGGAAATACAAGCTAATTTAAGGGTAACAAACGGGGAATATAGAATTGATATTAGATTCGAACCCAACCCATAGATAGCATAGCTGATGATAGAAGTAGAATAGAGATTGAGTGTTTCCTACTCACACGGGCCCATATCCTTGCTTTTCTATCAATTTCGAATTATGATCTTCCTTCCCCCCAATCTTATATTCTAGTGATGGTAAAGACAGCAATTCCGTTATGGTCCAATTCGGATATAATTGTGCTGGTATAGACAGGAATTCTTATATTCTATACTATAGTGCAGGTAAAGACAGCAATTCCGTTATGGTATAATTTGGAACGGTAGTAAATACCAAGAGCAATATTTGATTGATCACAATGAGATCTGTAGAATTCCATTGACTATCTTTCTTTAGGTTCCATTTACTATCTATATATTCTATTGACTCTAAGGGTTTCCCAGGGGCTTTCTTAGAGGAATGTTTCCAATAAAAGGTTTGTTCTTGCATATCTCTACAGGTAATCAAAATGAATCATATTATACTGTCAACAAATGCAGTTATTGCTCATCTACCTATTGCTCTTTTATACCTTCCGTAGTAGCTTGGCCTAACCACTCCTGTTCGATACCTTTCTACCTTAATAAAGACTTGCAACTAGAACTCCCGGCTCATCTAACAGTGAATTTGGATATTAGAATGTTAGAATGAAAACGGATACGCTCCTTTATATTATCCTTTCTCCAGCTTCGGTATCAAAGCAAGTACTATCTTTCTCTTCTGCCTCTGCTCCTGACTCTATACTTGCATAACCGTTTGATGCTGCAAGTCATAATTTATTGATCTTGATACAGGGCCTTGACACCTCCTTTCTAGCCAAACACCGGATTGAGCTTCTTACCCTCTGCCCTCTTCTTTATACAGAGCTTATACTGCGGATTCTGTCTATACTCCGTAGTATTCCAATTCCATTCTATCTTTAGAGTAAGTAGTAAGCAATGTCTATCTTTAGAGTAAGTAGTAAGCAATGACAAGCAAATCAACAAGTGCAAGTGGTAGATAACCAGAAGCCTTTTTATCGAGTGGGAGTTCACCAGCCTGTAACTACCTTGGTTCATTCTGTATTTGTTGCAACTTAATCATTCGCTGGCCTTTGACTCCTTAGTTTCATTCTTAGCCTTACTAGTTTCATTCTTGCCCTGGCTAGTTTTATTCTTACTGCCCTGGTTTTAAGGTTTATACCTGCTGGTTCAATTCTGAGTCAAGTTTTCACCTCACAAGCAAGAAAAACAGGTAGATCCCCATCAGCAACAGTAACAGCAGGGGAACCATAAAGAGAATAGAGAATCGGGAACTCATGTAAGCACTCAGGCGAGTACCCTTTGCTTGAAGAATGGAATGGAATTGAAGAGCACAGAACATAGCACCTGGCGCGTACCCGATTATTCTTAGTGGACTCCCCCCTACTTGTGCATTCTTATTTTGTTGATGAATTCTGATACGTTGGTTAGTTACCCTCTTCTATTCTATACCTAGCTCAATCCTCTGGCTAATTACCTTGGAGTTTCATTCCTTATTGAATCCTAAGAGAGAAAGAGCGGGGCTAGTTACTTATTCCTATTATACCTAGCTAGGCAGGGAAGAAGAAGGATTCTGTTGTTTAGGGAATTTCGGAGTCGAATTGAACTTCCACTGATGATACTGCACTTGTTCCTACTCCGGATATAGCTTCTTCTAAAGATCCTGGCTCCATATTCTGATCCTGTTGCTGACCAACTACTGATGCAACTTTGGATTCTCTGGTCGACTTCACGGATGACTTGAGATTGGATTCTGACCCAACTCCCCCACTAATACTGAATGGAATATAGAGAGCAAGCATGTGCTATAGACCCCTTTCTTTGTAAAGACACTGCACTAGACTGAACTTCGTACCCAAAGAGCTGAAACCACTTGTTGCTGACAATGGAATTGCAACACCTCCGCTTTCTACTTAACCCTTACTTGATACTTAAGTTAAGCGCTCGGTTTAGGTATTCATTCTCCTCGGCTTCAGATCCAGCATCGGATGCTTCTCCGTTAGCACTTTGATCAACTCGTTAACTAGCCTAAGGACTCAACAAGAGCTACGTAAGCGCAAGTCAAAGACTTTTATGGAATCTTTCGTTTCGAGCACATGTGGTATGGAAATCTTAGTAAAGACACTGCATCAGTAGCATCAACAGAGTAAGGATATGATGCCCAAAAGTAGACATTAACTCCACTTTAAGAACGTGTCTTGCTCCGCTCCCTCTTTATGCACTTAGTCTTGCTTATCGCCCGAACTCGCATTAGACGATCACAATACCCTCTATTGCTGCTCACTTGGTACTTAACCCTGTAGTGGTTTCTACTTAACCCTGACTTGATAGTTCACCCTGTCTGTAGTTGGTAATTGAATATAAGAGACAAATGATGTCATAGAGTAGCCAAACACTAGAAACTGACTTCACTCACGTAAGCGCAAACAAGCAACTAAAACGAATATGAGTGTTAGCGTTTCCTCCCTTAGCGCAGAAGATCTTTTTTCTCTGATAACAAGCGAGTTAACCTGGAAAGGAATCCTTTGAGGCTCTCACTTCCCTTACGCGTGGAATGAAATTGAACTAGAACGAATTACACTAAGGCAACTCTTCCTTTAGCTTAAGAGCACTTGTTTGTTCTTGTTGTGTTGGGCCGAGTAAACAAGATCTTAGCGCATTAGCTTCAGCAGATAAGCATTCTTTATGAAATTCTGAAATGCAACTATCCATTAGTGTCCAAAGAGGTGTAAGGTTACATCCATTCTATACTATAGTAACCATCCAGATAATATGATTCAATGAAAACGGATCTTGCTGCTGCCTCATCTGATACTGATCCAGCTTGCTTCTAATACTTATTTATACCCTTAGCCAGATCAGGACTCTCCCATAGCATATAGGGTACAACTACTCCGATACGCATCTAGTATGGAATTGAGTCTAATGGGAATCCTCTCCTATATCGCTTAGAACATTTCATTGAGTATATCGAGCACATGGCATAGAAGAATGGAGTATTTACCCTAGCTCCCGTATCAGATATGGTTCCGTGCGAACTCTTCTCTATCTGATTAAGCTTATTATCGAGCCAGTAAAGAAAAGAATTCTATTGTAGTTGCTTGCCTCTTATCCTTCTCTTTATACTGCTGAGTCTGTTGTGGCGCTAACTGGACCTGGACCTGCACTTGATACTAGAACGAGAGACTTGACTTCTGCACCGGTAACTGAAGATTCCATCTCTGCTCTGGGCTCCTTTCCTAGCACTGAATACCTTTAGCGTACAAACTCTTAGAAGAAGTCAGGCATCAAGCTAATTATGACTTAAAGAATAGTAGAAGAAGTAAGTAATCTAGTGACTTAAAGAATAGTAGAAGAAGTAAGTAATCTAGCGCATCTTGTCCCTTATTCTTATTCTTATACATCCAGAAGAGAAACCTGAGAGTTCTTGGAGACAATAAGGCAACCTTTTAGTTCAGGCACTTAAGTAAATTGTAGTAGGAATCTCTTGTGGGGGTTAAGTAGTACTGTTCTTGTAGTTAAGTTAATAGCTCAAGTCTTAGTTTCAATTTCCAGTATGACCATTATTAGTTGCATTGCTGTTATGGATTAGCTCAATCAATCTGATAGTTCATAGTGAAAGCCCTGTCTGAGTGTCATTTCTTTAGTTGAGAGTTAAGCCAGTTAGACAGTAGCCAATTCTGGTAGTTGCAAGTTTCATTCCGTGTTCTTTACTTCATTGTTAGATGCACTACATCATACCTTAATTCTGATTCTTATTATATTAAGTAGTTTCTTGGCTGTACTCCGAATAAGACTCAAACTACTTACTAAGAGACTGGCACTACTGTCTCTGATTCTTTTCTTGCTGATTAGATCATTTACTTATATTAATCATATGATCCAGTTTATTTACTCATATTTAGAATATTACTTAGCGCATCCAGGCATGGACAAGGTAGCCGACTTGGAAGCATTGACGGGAGTTCTCAGACTAAACCCAAAGCTTAGGAGTTTCTCTCCGTGGTGGCATGCTAACAATCAAACATAGTATCCCGGGTATCGAGTGACATTTCTTTTAGTAGTATTGCTTGGTGAATCAAAGTCAGCAAAGGCAGGTTCATAGGCAGACTACACAATGGGGCCCCCAGGCCAGTAACAGGCTTCACTAACGCATAGGTAGAAATAGAAGTTCTTGAGCAGCGTACTCTGATCGGGAGCCGGTGAATGATAAGATAAGTATAATAAGAGTTGTGTTAAGGGTAGTCATACTGATAGTCGGAGGAAGGGGGCAGGCTTCTTTCTGTGGTTAAGTCCCCTGTGTGTGTTTTCTATTGTTACACTAATTCTTCTGATTGCGTATTTTCATTCCCGGTTTCTACCTTGATTCTGATACCGACGAATTCGATTCTAATAATAATAATACTTCTGGAGATAAAGGAAAGCCATTCATTCCTTTTAGGGTGGGAGTCCGACTTAAAGACAGTAATGCCAGGAACAGGCTTAGGAATTAATACAAGTAGAAGAGGCAAGTAACTACAATATAACTTATACTATGAGAATTCCATTACTCACTAGCAGATTCCACTATCTGTGTGATTAACTATACTATTATGATATTACTTAGTTTTATAAGCTCCAAGCTTAATAGTTCGCTACACTCTTTCGGAATCAAATCAGATATCCCTGTATCCAAGACCTAAGCTCCCTAGCGACATTCTAGAACCTATGATTAAGATCCTTTCTTTACTGCTTATGTGTCTCACTAGACTTCCTTTAGTCTTGCTTTACTTGCTGTCAAGCGCTAAAAAGACTTCTGCTATTGGCTTCGAACCTTACATCCTGTGGGAGTACCTTAGCCCCAATTATGACTTACTTTATAGCCTATGCGTTAGAGCCCACCGCTGCTGACTTCAAAGCGACCCTTCCTGTCTTTAAAACCTATCCATGCTTTCTGGGGTTACTCGAAGACGACTGCATCAAGGGATAGAGTATATGGGCAGTAGAGCATAGAACCAAACTAGGTATTAGTAGAATTTAGGTATGACATAGCGCCGGAGGGGGGAGTCAAAATACAAGAATCTATAATGGAATGTAACCAACAAGGTGCTGAAAGCCTACTGCTGGAAAGGCTTGAACTCATAACATGGAAGCTTTCTTTTTGGGGGCTAATTAATAAGTCTGGATCAAACTCCTAAGTAACATATAAGACATCGTACTCGGTTCCTTCTCTACCGCTACACTCTTCCCATATTCTATTATTTTGATACAATCAGTCCGTAGCCACTCCATAGAAGTATGCCGCTACAGCCATTAAGTCAACAGATACTGGATCCAAATCTTATATTTCTTTCAAAGACGACTATCTTAACTCAAAACCAGGTGATCGAAGCTTATGAGAATTCACGAGTATCTGATAAGACTTTGACTACCTTATGAGCCTTCCCTTGCTTGCTATAACTAGCATTACAGCATCCCAGGTTGTTTTCACACCGTGTTACTCCTGTAAGTTAGCCTGCCCCTCCTTATTAATAACCCGCTGATTGGTCTGCCTTGCTTTCTCACCTATGATACTTTATCCTTGGACCAACAAAGCGTACTTTCTTTTCTATGATATGAGTCAGCTTTTCCTTCTTTTCATTCTAATTACTATCCGATGTATCCTTGCTTTTGCCATATATCGAGTAGAGAGTGAGAGGTTGCCTTGCCTCCATCACAGCTAGGAATTGACTAACTACCAGATAGAATAGACCAAGGGCTAACAATCCTTTAACTACTAACTGGGAATCGACTAGGCCCCCATGATAGATGAAACCGGGGACAAGGGCTGCAAAGCTACCTGCTAGAATGGAAATGACTGCTAGCAGGGCTATCGCGCATGTGATTTTCTTACTACCCTTACTTGAAACCTGGAGCTACTGCTTCCAATACCTGAACTCAAAAAAGGCAATGGAACTATTAGTTAGAGAACTCAACTCGGAGCTAAGAGACAAGCAACGGCTACTACTATAATGTAACTGCTCACTTTGAGAATTGCCCCCTATCCTGGGCCTCATATAATTCCACTAATCAGTATAAGCATCAACCAGTAGAGGCCAGACTTATTAATTACGAGCCCGACACTCTTCTCTCAAGGATTCCACTAACGCACTAGCACTCGACAACTACAGTAAGTATCAACAACTACACTAAGGAATGGAACTGCTAATATAAGATTGAACTGCTTATAACAGGCCCTCGCTACTGGCTATTCTATCCTCTTAACTGCTGGAACTAAAGCGACCTCTCTCTGCTTCAAATCAGATATCCCCTCTTTAACTAACAACCTCAAAGCTGTCCTTCTTTGCTTTCAAGCTTTATTTCACCTTTCACTCTTCTGCTCCTGGGTTGGGCTCTTCCCCTTATTTGCATAAGAATCAAGTATCAAATTTGGGATTCACTAGTCTCCTTTTAGCCTTAAAAAGGAATGGAACCACCCCATACAAGGATGCAACAAACTAAAAGCAAGACGGAAACCTCACCCCGGGAACTCAACTCAGTTATAGAAGAGCCGGTGTTGATTCCCATGTTTATTGTTGACTCTTATATTAGTGCTCGTTCAGTAACATAACTCTTATTACTCCTTAACAAAAAAACAGAATTAGACTTAAGATTCTAAGAATGTCACCAGTAAGTAAAACACTGAAGCCGGAGATGGCCTGACCTAAGTAAATAACCAATTCTTGTGGGGGAGCATTAAGAATCCAGTATTGCCTAATAAGACTGAAGCGCGGTAGCCCCGCATAGGCAAGCCCCTAATAGATCCAAACTAAGTAGTATAAGAGAGCAACTACAACAGTCGAATTCAAAGCAGTAGTGCCGGGCTAATTAATAAGTCTGACCTGTTGATCGCAACTCCATGAATGAGAGAAAAACCACGGAGACTGACTTCATTAATTGTATATCTGTGCGTGCGCTGGCCCTTCGATACACGACCGAACAATGACCGAGTTAATCTACTTTCTTTCTTTCTTGAAACCACTCGCCAACAAACCTACCTCTATTGATTTATTGAAACCATAGTATGGTGCATTGCAACACAGCATATAGTATGTTATGGCACTATGTTATGATATGGTATGGCATTATAGTATGGCACTATGGCACACCCGAGAAACATACACATCTAGATCGACCCCGAAACCATTCTGCAAGTCACATCAATAAGCCTGTCGAGGAGCATAAACAACCCATTCCGTGAGCGGTAATTCACTCGTGCATCACAGGGTCATTGGCATTGGACCAGAAAGAATTCTTTGAGCGGTAATTCACTGTGAGCGGAACAGTTTCACTCCACCTCTCTTTGCTTCCATTCCCGGACTTGCCTCTTAGCGTGAGTTTGCCTATCCTGAGACTGCCGCTACACTCGCTTCCTGCTCTCATTAAGGTTGATCCTTGCTAGCATTCTAGCATTCTAGTATCGCGCCCTATTATATACTTTTGAATATACTCGCTTAAAGAAGTGGAATTCAATAGAGAGGAATTAGTAAAGTAAAGGAAAGGTTGGAATCCACAACTATTTTACATACGACCGAGAAAGAAAGGCAGAACGCTAGAAGGTCTTTTTCACACATTATAGGAAGGTCCAAATAGATTGATAAAAGACGCTTTCCTTTGGTGTGGGGGGTTAGAGTCGCTTAGAAAACCAACTATCCATATTTCATATGAGATTTCGGTCTCTATTGCTATTGTACAGGGTTCAGGTAAATAAACCTGTCTCCTTCCTATTGCTATTACACACTACACACTCTATTAGTCAATAATCCATAGTCTAGAGAAGGTAAGCGGGAGGAGAAGATAAATAATCCATAATCTAGAGAGGGTAAGCGGGAAGAGATAGAAGAAATAGTATCAAGAAGGAAGGGTATCGGGAAGGCAAAGAAGAAATAGTATAAAGAAAGGTATCGGGAAGGTCGGGAAAGCTAATAATCAATCAAGTAACTTAACTACTAAGGCAAATAAAGGTAAGGGTGCCGACATAATGTATTCAATGTTGTTGGTATACGGGTACTCCTCTTGACTTCTATTCCATGCACGAACTATTTCACATCTAGACGGTGGGGGACGTCAATAAGAATTAAGATAACCGATGTAGGTAAGTGCCTATTGCTGTAGTACTGGGGTCAGTCTCTAATTGACTATTAGATGCGGGTGCCTATATCTTATATGTGTATGCTATTATAGCTCTTGAAACAAGGGAAAGGCCTACGAATGGGTCTGCTCCGAATGGGTCTGCTCCGAATGGGCTTTTCTCCTCCGAGCAGCACGAACACAGGAATAGTCATAACTTCATCAGACCAAACCACAGAAATAAGGCTTAACCGAGTGGAATCCGTTATCCAATAAGATGCACACCCAAAAACAGAAGAAAAAGAACCATGAAAATGACCCTTAAGAAGACCTACTAACTGAATAATTGTATAGTAGAAACACCTAGAGAACCGAGTCAACTATATTCAATGGAACGGGAGCAGATCTACTTCCTCTACTCTCACTCTCCGCACTTATGGAATCAAAGCCTTTACTATCTTTCTCTTCTCCTGCCCGATTGAGTGCTCTTTCCGCCCCTACCCGAGTCACTTCATTCAACGAGGCTCTATTTGTTTGATTTTATGGGCAATAGGCACCTACATCTATTATACCTCCTAAGGCGCGGCACCAATATCTATTATACTAAGCTTTACCTTATATCATTTTTGCTGATAGTTTGTTTCTTACATAGCTACTCTCCCGCCTTTAAGAAGAGAGTTGACCGGTATTTCTGTCTTTCTTTCTTGATTTCCTTCCCACAACCCAGACTTGACCCGGTAGTAGTTGTTGTTCTAGGTGAAAATGAGAAACCAGATATATTTCTTTACTCTGATCCCCGAACACAGGACTTGGTTTATTACTGGCAATGAAGTTAGCAGAGAAGAGAAGAGTAAGAGGCGAGGTGAGCAAGGAATACAATTCATATAAGGACTTCAACTAAGTAACATTGGTATTAAGAGAGTAGATGGATAGATCTAGCGGATTCTAATAGGTATACTAAGCTTGTTCCAGATGGAGTATACTAAGCTTGTTCCAGAAGGAGAGTCCTGCTCCAGTTTCAAGTCTGGGTTGTGGGAAGGAAATCAAGAAAGAAAGACAGAAATACCGGTCAACTCTCTTCTTAAAGGCGGGAGAGTAGCTATGTAAGAAACAAACTATCAGCAAAAATGATATAAGGTAAAGCTTAGTATAATAGATATTGGTGCCGCGCCTTAGGAGGTATAATAGATGTAGGTGCCTATTGCCCATAAAATCAAACAAATAGAGCCTCGTTGAATGAAGTGACTCGGGTAGGGGCGGAAAGAGCACTCAATCGGGCAGGAGAAGAGAAAGATAGTAAAGGCTTTGATTCCATAAGTGCGGAGAGTGAGAGTAGAGGAAGTAGATCTGCTCCCGTTCCATTGAATATAGTTGACTCGGTTCTCTAGGTGTTTCTACTATACAATTATTCAGTTAGTAGGTCTTCTTAAGGGTCATTTTCATGGTTCTTTTTCTTCTGTTTTTGGGTGTGCATCTTATTGGATAACGGATTCCACTCGGTTAAGCCTTATTTCTGTGGTTTGGTCTGATGAAGTTATGACTATTCCTGTGTTCGTGCTGCTCGGAGGAGAAAAGCCCATTCGGAGCAGACCCATTCGGAGCAGACCCATTCGTAGGCCTTTCCCTTGTTTCAAGAGCTATAATAGCATACAAATAGAAGATATAAGATATAGGCACCTCCCTAACCACTAGATTAGTGACCCGAGAACCCTGCTTGCATTTAGAAAGTGTTAAAGTAGGTAACGTAGAGCCCACCGAGTTGAACCGAGTTTCAAGTAATCCTTATATGTAGTGCATAGAATAACAATAAGGTACCCGATCTATACTTGGACTTATTAGAATGCTTCTTATCATTTCCTTTCCCCTAGGCGACACAATCGTAAACTTTCTTTCAATAGGATTGAATAATAACTGTTGTACAAGGTTGGTGATGTGCTAACGAGTTTCTATTAAGAAGGACTAGAATCTGATTTGGTTGACTAGCAAGCAGTAACTCCCTATTATGCCATTCATAGCGGTACCTACAACAACCTATGTTAGGAAATATAGGCATTATCACTCCCTTTTGGCAGAGATCATTTACAACCTATGTTAGGAAGAAATATGGGCATTCTCTCACTCCCTTTTGGCAGAGATCATTTGCCCGCTCAAGCCCGGCGTAGTTAATAAGATAGGCATTCCCTTGTACCTTCCACCTTTGTTTTTTAGGTAGCGAAAATCAATTAAGAAACGCTTTCTCCTGTGAAGTAGTAGCCTTGCTGGCACTGATAGGATTAGAAGATGGTCCGGTCCTCTTTCTTTTGTTTCAGAGTTCAATTGGGCTTGCCAGAATAAGCTATAATATGAATACAGTAATATGAATACTCAAGACATCGTATAGCCAATAAACCATATATTATTGTGAATATAAGAGAGCACGCTGGTCCCTTACTCCCACGGATTCTCTTTCTTCAGAGATCTTTTATCTCCACAAACTCTAACTATAGACTCGCTATAATAATTGCTAAATACTTGATATTGCCACTGATTCTCTTTATATGGTGGAATATGGTCATTTTCCCGACATTGGATTATATCGATCTACTGGAGTTCTCCAATCAGATTTGGACGCTTGAAATAGTCTAACGAATGGAAAATCATAGTAAACATGCATAGTACAAGGGGCTTAGCAAGGGAGAGTGTGCTCAGTCAACAAAAGAATTCTATATATGAGTTCTCTCCGTAATCAAAGTAGCGGCTTTCTCATTATGCAATACCCTTATATTAAGTCCGATTCCTCTCTCAACTCCTAATCAAATAGCTTTTATGGGGGACCTCCTTTGCAGAGTCATTCAATATGCGGATTTTTCTCTTACGAAAGTCGAACTCAATCACTTACTGCCGACTGTTAGAAACTCCATATCTCATTTCTTCCTGTCGTCTTTAAAAGATTCTAATCTGTGTCATATAAATAGAACCTTTTAAAGACGACAGGAAGAAATGAGATATGGAGTTTCTAACAGTCGGCAGTAAGTGATTGAGTTCGACTTTCGTAAGAGAAAAATCCGCATATTGAATGACTCTGCAAAGGAGGTCCCCCATAAAAGCTATTTGATTAGGAGTTGAGAGAGGAATCGGACTTAATATAAGGGTATTGCATAATGAGAAAGCCGCTACTTTGATTACGGAGAGAACTCATATATAGAATTCTTTTGTTGACTGAGCACACTCTCCCTTGCTAAGCCCCTTGTACTATGCATGTTTACTATGATTTTCCATTCGTTAGACTATTTCAAGCGTCCAAATCTGATTGGAGAACTCCAGTAGATCGATATAATCCAATGTCGGGAAAATGACCATATTCCACCATATAAAGAGAATCAGTGGCAATATCAAGTATTTAGCAATTATTATAGCGAGTCTATAGTTAGAGTTTGTGGAGATAAAAGATCTCTGAAGAAAGAGAATCCGTGGGAGTAAGGGACCAGCGTGCTCTCTTATATTCACAATAATATATGGTTTATTGGCTATACGATGTCTTGAGTATTCATATTACTGTATTCATATTATAGCTTATTCTGGCAAGCCCAATTGAACTCTGAAACAAAAGAAAGAGGACCGGACCATCTTCTAATCCTATCAGTGCCAGCAAGGCTACTACTTCACAGGAGAAAGCGTTTCTTAATTGATTTTCGCTACCTAAAAAACAAAGGTGGAAGGTACAAGGGAATGCCTATCTTATTAACTACGCCGGGCTTGAGCGGGCAAATGATCTCTGCCAAAAGGGAGTGAGAGAATGCCCATATTTCTTCCTAACATAGGTTGTAAATGATCTCTGCCAAAAGGGAGTGAGAGAATGCCCATATTTCTTCCTAACATAGGTTGTAAATGATCTCTGCCAAAAGGGAGTGATAATGCCTATATTTCCTAACATAGGTTGTTGTAGGTACCGCTATGAATGGCATAATAGGGAGTTACTGCTTGCTAGTCAACCAAATCAGATTCTAGTCCTTCTTAATAGAAACTCGTTAGCACATCACCAACCTTGTACAACAGTTATTATTCAATCCTATTGAAAGAAAGTTTACGATTGTGTCGCCTAGGGGAAAGGAAATGATAAGAAGCATTCTAATAAGTCCAAGTATAGATCGGGTACCTTATTGTTATTCTATGCACTACATATAAGGATTACTTGAAACTCGGTTCAACTCGGTGGGCTCTACGTTACCTACTTTAACACTTTCTAAATGCAAGCAGGGTTCTCGGGTCACTAATCTAGTGGTTAGGGAGGTGCCTATATCTTATATCTTCTATTTGTGATGCGGGTGCCTATATCTTATATGTGTATGCTATTATAGCTCTTGAAACAAGGGAAAGGCCTACGAATGGGTCTGCTCCGAATGGGTCTGCTCCGAATGGGCTTTTCTCCTCCGAGCAGCACGAACACAGGAATAGTCATAACTTCATCAGACCAAACCACAGAAATAAGGCTTAACCGAGTGGAATCCGTTATCCAATAAGATGCACACCCAAAAACAGAAGAAAAAGAACCATGAAAATGACCCTTAAGAAGACCTACTAACTGAATAATTGTATAGTAGAAACACCTAGAGAACCGAGTCAACTATATTCAATGGAACGGGAGCAGATCTACTTCCTCTACTCTCACTCTCCGCACTTATGGAATCAAAGCCTTTACTATCTTTCTCTTCTCCTGCCCGATTGAGTGCTCTTTCCGCCCCTACCCGAGTCACTTCATTCAACGAGGCTCTATTTGTTTGATTTTATGGGCAATAGGCACCTACATCTATTATACCTCCTAAGGCGCGGCACCAATATCTATTATACTAAGCTTTACCTTATATCATTTTTGCTGATAGTTTGTTTCTTACATAGCTACTCTCCCGCCTTTAAGAAGAGAGTTGACCGGTATTTCTGTCTTTCTTTCTTGATTTCCTTCCCACAACCCAGACTTGAAACTGGAGCAGGACTCTCCTTCTGGAACAAGCTTAGTATACTCCATCTGGAACAAGCTTAGTATACCTATTAGAATCCGCTAGATCTATCCATCTACTCTCTTAATACCAATGTTACTTAGTTGAAGTCCTTATATGAATTGTATTCCTTGCTCACCTCGCCTCTTACTCTTCTCTTCTCTGCTAACTTCATTGCCAGTAATAAACCAAGTCCTGTGTTCGGGGATCAGAGTAAAGAAATATATCTGGTTTCTCATTTTCACCTAGAACAACAACTACTACCGGGGCCAAGCAACTGCAATCGATTCTTCACCCCCGGCTTCTTCTCTTGGAAACTTAGGATTCTCTTTCCTCCCGCAACTTACTAGAAGGGCCTCGCCTCAGTGCTTACTATCTTATTTATTACTTAATTCTTATTGGTTATTACTTAATTCTTATTGGTTGCGCGGCAGCTTCCCTTCCGTTATTGAATAAGTTCTATTATTATGATATAAGATGTCATTATCGTAGGTCAGTGACTTCTTTAGCCTGCATACTGAAACTTATGAGTTAGTTTCATTGAATCTGTTCTCCTTCTATACGTAGGTCTTTTGTTTAGCATTAGTTAATGGCCCAGCCCAGTTTCATCCGTATTAGTAGCAAGAGTAGCAGTAATTAAGGGCACAGGATTCCCTAGTCTACGTTGCTTGCCTGATAGCTAATAGGTTCATTCTATTCCTGATCCTGCTAGTAGTGAGCGAGGCAACTCGTATCTACAGACTTTTCCCTCACTTTATTACAGCAGAAAGAGACTCTGAGATATATATGGGCAGAAGATAGACAAAAAAACATATATATCCTGACCATACTCGGAGGAAAGGGATTTGTAATTAAGTACGAGCCGGTAGTGCACTAAAGAATGGAGTCGACTTAACTCGATAAACAAAGGACTAAACTAGCACCAGTACTTATAATTCCTGGCGGCCCTGCCCTCTTGCCAACCAATTCCCTAGCAATAGCCCTTAACCCAGCTTCCGAACCAATACTCTGCTCCGGAGACTCCACTGAAGCATACCTCGCCATGAGCAAGTCCTAAGGTATTTTCCCCTCTGGCTAAGGATTCTGTTTCAACTTCAAACCCTACTTTCAACTCACTACTAGTTGTTGCCCCAACTCACTCAATAAGAACTCCATTTGCAGAACTACTTGCGTTGGATCCTGATAGGGCTTCTTTTGGAAAAACACATATTGAACCTGAACCGCAACTTACTAGAAGGGCCTCTCTTACAACTTCATTAGACTTATCTACTTACCTATGACAACTACACCTAAACTCCTCATCCCTTGTTTCTTATTTCCTCTTTCCTGTACTATAGTAGTAATAATAGAAATACCAATTAATAGATACCTCTGTCACTCCTTTACAAAGATACTAACTTAACTCTGGAACTCCTCTGATGAGAATACATCTTTCACTTCCCTCGTTAAGAGGACACACCTCTAAAAACTCCCTTAACTAAACACATGGGCGATACTACTGTTTCTTAGATTAGAATCTGCTGGATCATACCTTATCTTATCTAATACATACTTAATACCAACTCAGGCAACTATACCCATGGCAACAGGCATCTAATACAGTTATGGCTCTGGACTCTGGACTACCGGGAGAAAAGAAAGACTCACTTACCCGGCTAACTCCTAGGTTTCTTATCTTTCAACTTCAACAAGAACTGCAGCTTACTTTGGCACTGCTTCTCTTAAGTCTAACTCCCCTGGCAATCAATCTGCCCTGTTAGGCCTAACATCTTTATGGTTCCTGCCTTTATGAAGTAGTAGTGTCTTGGCCATACTTTATTTATTCTATCTTTAGAAAGGATAACAGATCGGGCTAGCTTCTGAGAAACCTCACTGCTTAGCTGACCAACTTCTTCAACTCGGGATTAAAGAGGAACGAACTGTATCTTATCCTGCTTCCAATCTTTCAACAAATACTTCTATAGTCTCTGTTACGGATTATAATAAGGCTCCACTAATACTTCTTTCAACAAGCAAAGTCGCTGGCAACTCAACCTCTCTCTCCTTGCAAAGAAATCTATTGGGGGTGCTCCTACTACTTTCATTCTATTTGAAGCGAGGCGAGGTATAGTACTGGCAGTTTCATCTGTCTTAGTTGTTGGCAAAGGTGAGGAAGTAGAGTCAAGATCCTTAGATGGATTAGAAGCCGAGCCGATAGGAAGCAGTGCAAGCGGGACAATATGTTTATTATCTAGATAAGGCATTCATTCAGTTAGAGGGAATATCTGTACTGGATCAGTTGGTAAGATAGAGAGAGTATAGTCTCCTTGTTTTGGGTGCTTGAGAAGGCAATTCCAGCAATTCAATAAGTACTGCCCTTAAGTAATTGGTGAGCTGTTTGATTCAATTCAGGTATATGCTTGTTGGGTTAATAGCAGCAGAAGCGAAGGCGAAATTCGGACCCCAAAAGGAAAGGACTCGTTTATAACTTGTTTCTAATTTCTTATTAGCAAGTCTAGAGTTTACCTTTGTTCGGGTGCGCGAGCTGGGTTCAGAAAAGAAAAAAGATAAGGTACACCTGTTGCTCAGACTTATACCATACCTAGTGGTAGCTAATGATTCTGTTTCAGGACACCTCGCATCAAAGGCATTCCATAGAAAACCAGTAGTACCACCCGCCAAGTATATACAAATGTTTAGCGTTAGTATGAGGGGCGAAAGGGAAAGTTCAATCCTCTCCTGCAATCCAATATTCTGAACAAGCTTAGGAACCGGCAACGGAATCATCAAGCGCATCTGTTTGTTCTGGAGTAGAGTATCCTTCTATTCGCGCCCTGTTCATAATCCTATTAAGTAAGAAAGAAGCTTCATAGACTCTCGAATCCGCAGTTGCCTTACTTATATTACGGTTGGCGACAAGAATCAAGAGCAGGGGGCAACTACTAGAGGGGAACAAGCAACTCATACCTAAACCTGTCCTCACACCCGGCTTCTTCTCTTGCTCTATCTCTTTCTTTTTTACCTGACTCCTT
>LVTN01002147.1:19107-40728 GCA_001649415.1 Musa itinerans | reverse complement strand
AAAATAGCCTCCACTCTTTGGCTTCTTAAATTTTCTTTGATCCCTTTTAGAGCCAAAATGATTCTCCTTGTTTTGCTTGCTTTTGTTGGAATTCTTAGGTTGATTCATAATATTTGCTTTTATATTGTCAAAAGAGTTTTCACTCTTGTCTTTTATCCTCGATTCAAAGATATTTTTGAATTTGCTCTAAAGTGATAACCAAAATCTTCTTCCTATACCCTTTCCAAGATGAAGGCAACTTGGCTATTATAGCCTCTACTTGAAAAGGTTCAAGAAGTTCGATTTTTTTAGCCTTCAATTGATTAACAATGATCTACAACTCATGCACTTATGCCAAGATTGGCTTGTTATCCACAAACTTATAATCAAAATATTTAAAAATAAAAAATTTCTTTGTACCTTCCTCCTCGGCATGATACTTAAATTCCAAAGCATGGTTCCACCGTATAAAGATCATAAAGTCAGTCTGAAAGAGCAGTGAGAATGTGTCCTCTACACATGACTTCATCTTCATTTATCTTCTTTTGTTTAGCCTTGACTTCATCGGTATCATCGTCGATTGGATCAGAAATTGATTTAAGATTTAGATCAAGCACATAGAAGATCTTCAAAGCAGTCAACATGAACTTCATCTTGTCTTGCCAATGGGTAAAATTCATTCCATCAAAACGATCCAAATGAACAAAATCTTGATTCAATAATTTAATGGTATTTATGGCCTCAATGATGAATTTGTATAAACTCACGAAATATCATTTTTAGATTGTTGGAAAAATACAACAAAGAAAAGGATGAAAACACTATAGAAACAAATAACAAACACAAGATCAACAATACTTATAGGAAATATTTAGACTTGAAACACGTATAAATATTTTTCTAAAAATGATATTTGCACCATCTTCTCAATAAGATTGCTATGGGTTTAATGTAAATAATTTTAGTGGATATGATAAGCCTTTAGAAGATTTGTATTGAACAAACAATAAAAAATCTTCAAAGAGGAATTAGAAAATGTCTAATTCAATCATTTGGAAAGTAAAGAAGGAGAGTATGGAAGTGATGTTTCGATAATTTACTCTCAAATACCTATTTGTAGATATTTTCACAAAAGATATCATCTTTAAAAAATAACTACCAAAATAACTAAAAAAAATCATCTTTTCAAATAAATCTTTGGAAAAAAATTTATTTTTTTCTTTTTAATTTGAATAATTTATAACAGAAAGACGGACAACGACTTTGTTGTCATTTCGTCAGATGCTCGTGTCACTGCCTCCCCAATTATAGCAACCACGCAGGTGCAGCACTTGTTGAGCTCATCTTTGTGTCAAAGAATTTGAGTGCGATTGAAGTTGCGGCATTCCTTTTGATCGAAGCGTTGCTCTCGATCAGTAACTCGAACACCCGCGCGCCAACGTGACAGCACACGGTGGGCGTCAGATTTTGTTGCCATTAATTTAAATAGGCAACACCAAATATAAAATGCACATTGGGATTACCATGTTCCACAGTCTGCTCTATTGTATATTACTATGTGATGTCCAAAAAATAGATGTGAGGCATCAGCATATTAGAAATCTTAGATTCTTGATATAATTGAGTTAGATCAGACTCCGATTATTTTGGGCCTTCTTTTCGCTATTGTCCTTCCTCGATCCCTCCGTCACAATATCCATCCATGCGTGAACCAATCTGCAAAGCGGAAGGGCGCCTCTCTTCACCTCTCTCTCTCTCTCTCTCTCTCTCTCTCTCTCTCATGCGTTAATCAATCTGCAAAGCGGAGGGGCGTCTCTCTCTCTCTCTCTCTCTCTCTGTCCGTTTTCTACTCAAGATTTGAAGTCAACAGACGACGCCGTCTTCTTCTTCTTCATCATCGTCATCATCTGCTTCCTGGGTTCGTCTAACGGCCACTTCCTCCTCGTGATCTAAATTATGCTCAATATTCTCCTCCACCCGCATTTATAGATCTCCCCCTTCTGCCAGCTCCCATTCGAGGCAGGCTTCTTCTTCTTCTTCCTCGCTTTTCTTATACCCATTCTTTCTCCCATCTGAAGACAGGATGCGAGGGCTCCGATTCCGGAGGTGGGGAGAATAAGGGCGGGAAATTTCAGGGCTGTCTGGGATTGCGGCTGCGGCTTCATGGCGCCGCGGATCCGGTGGAGGTTGGCGACCACGGGGTTCCTCTCTTGCTCACCCTCTGCGGTCTCCTTTCTCCTCAGCTCCCTCCTCGCCTCCGGCATCGTCGCCGTTGCGTTCTTCCTGTTCGTTGTCTCCTCCTCCCGCCGCCCCGTTTTGTCTGTCGACGGGTGCGGGCCGGACAGCGAGGGTTCCTGGTCCATCGGCGTGTACTATGGAAGCAGCCCCTTCTCTCTTTCCCCCATCGAATTGGTGGGTTCCGCGGATTCCGTCTTGTTAATGTGTATCCATGTCTGATTTGTGAAGCTAGTTCCTTTCTTCATCCTAATCGATGATTTATAATCTTTTATTGTGTTCTTCGAGAAAGCAGCACGGTAGCAACAAGTCCAATAATTCGGCGTGGCCGATTGCGAACCCTGTGCTAACATGTGCGTCGCCGTCGAATGCGGGGTATCCAACCAATTTCGTCGCTGATCCATTCCTCTATGTTCAGGTTGGCAACCCCTCTTCTCTCTCTTGCCATCGTCCTTATTCTTGTTTGGGAGAAAAAAGGTGAGAGATTTGGATTGTGGACGTATTAGTTGTCAAGTTGAATCCTCTACTTCTGATCACAAGATCTGAAGTGCTAAATTTCGATATTGTCTTTAGCATGAGGTACGACATGAATATTTTGAAGTAGGAGGCAAGGATCCCATTGATGTATTTAAGTTGGCACAGAACAATGCCCCTTTCAATTTATAATTATGTTGGCTAATTATTTGCTTTAGTTATATTTAAGGTAGGATCCACAAGTGACCTCGATGGACCAACCTCAAAAGTGATGTTAAATGATTTATGTGTGGACCATTCTCAGATGTCTCATTCAATATTCTAAGTGAAGGTTCTTTGGACTTTTAGTGCTGTAACTATTTGAATATCGCATTACAACCATAATATTCACATTAATGTCTCACATCTTGTTGGTTGCATTTTATCTGCTGAAAATAGTAACTTGCAGCATGCAATATGTAGCATGATATAAGGGCATCTTTTTCGTTACATGAATAATCATATCTAACTTCATTATGTTAAATTCTTTTCCTTCTACCCCCACCTGTGATATAAAGCTCACAGATATGTTGAAGTTAATGACACATTTAAAGACATAATATATGGGCTACACTTGAAACATAACCTACTCTCTGCGTGATCCCTTGATCCGAGGGTTAGCATGGAGAAGCAACTCCAATAACAGATACTTGATCATGCATTATGTGAAAATGCTGATAACTGATCTACTTGTCCTGGCTTCGACAATGGGTCAAGATTTTAACCTGACTTCAAGTGCTTCAATCTGATTTGAAATTGTTTTGAAAAAAATAATGTATTTCTGGGATTTCTTTGCTGAGAGAGAAATTCGAATCAGACTTGAATTTGGATTATATATTTTGGACCATAGAGAGGTATTTTAACAATTTGTGACATATCCAAGATGATTAAAACTGGGGCTGCTGACCTGGTATGTTGAGTAAATCTTTTCAAGCCCATGCTGCTGATAATTTGTGGATGGCTTATCGCAAGCTCATATGCAATTCTTTGATATATCTTTATTAATGAGCACCCCAGGTATACTTATGGATGGCTTATTCATATAGATGGTGACTTTGGTATTCTGTTTATGTTTGCTCGGATTGAAGGGCATGCCCTGTCCATTTCCTTGCTGCCCTATTGTTCTTATTATGTGTTCAGAGTAGAAAAAACTCTTCACTCTTTTCAAAAGCAAAAACTCTTACTGTTATATGATGCTGTAAGCTGCATAAGCTCATGGAAGCTGTTGTGCCTCTTAATGTTGCTTTCATGTGAGACGAATTTAGACTTCTAAGGGGTTCATGATTTTTGTGTTTACGTTTTGTTGTTGAGTGTGTTACTTATTCCCTGGAGTGCTTTGATTTGCATTATGTTATGATTTCATGCTCTGGTAAAATGGTTTATAAATGATCCTTTCTGGCCTGACTTTGTACATATATGCTTTTAGGTTGTCATGAATTTATTTCATGTTCTAACCATGATTTTTCAGTGTTGCATGAATACATTTACATTTGATGCTGTTCATTTTGTTCAGGATTCCATTTTGTACTTGTTCTTTGAGTCAAAAAGTACCACTATGATGAAAGGTAATATAGGTGTGGCAAGAAGCTTTGACCAAGGTGGCACATGGGAATTTCTGGGCATTGCTTTACGGGAGGACTGGCATTTGTCTTACCCATTTGTTTTCAGCTACCAGAACCAGGTATCCAAAACAAGTTGAGATTTGTAGCTTTCCACAGAATAAATAAGATTAATGCTCTCAGAATCAGGATCTAGTCTCAAAGGAATCATGGAATCTAAGATTTGTTTATATATATTTTTTATGCTTTAATATTTCTAACATTTGTGAATATACCGGAACAAAATGAGTTAGTTCAAAATTGTATGAATGGATAATAGGAAAGAATTATGTCTAAAAATTGTAAATGTAACACGGTTATTGGTTCTATGAGAATAAACTCGGTGCAACTTTCCCAAATCTTCCATAACATGCTCACAATTCTTTATTTTAATTAAGCTCTTTTAAATGATTCAATACATCATCATTCTTTGTCAAAATTTGGGAACTGTTATCAAATCCAAATATAATAAAAAAAGTATCTAACTTTTACCTTTAAAAAGTAGTAAATTTTGATAATCTATTCTAAAAGGTTGCGTGACATCCTAATTTTCTTTTGGAAATCTGATAAACTTTTTCTTTTACGAACAACTCATTCTAAAACATGGAAAATATTTTTATGTATCATAGAACACAATCGGTTGGTATAAGAATAAGATTGTCAACTTGAATCTTGTCATGTTAGGTATCAACTCACACAGTATGAAATTATTTGTTCCAATTATGGTCTTTTTTATCCTGATGATAAAATTTGGATCTTCGAACCATCAGATCCTGACAACAATAATTAAGATATTAGTTGCACACAGGAATGTTCTATACTTATCCATATAACTATGCTAATGTATCTGACATTCAATCTGAAGTTCCTTTCAGATCTATATGATGCCCGAGGGGAACAGAAAAGGAGATCTTCGACTTTATCGAGCAGTAAACTTTCCACTTAAATGGACACTGGAGAAGGTCCTCATAAGGAAACCTCTAATAGATGCCTCATTAATCCAGTATGAAGGATACTATTGGCTCTTTGCTTCAGATTTTACTCGATTTGGCATTGAGAGGAATGCGGAGCTTGAGGTGTGGTACAGCACCTCACCACTTGGCCCCTGGAAGCAACATCCAAGGAATCCTATATACCGAGCTGACAAAAGTTTGGGAGCTCGAAATGGGGGAAGACCCTTTATACATGAAGGTTCTTTGTATCGCTTGGGTCAGGACTGTGGCCAGACATATGGCCGAAAAGTCCGAGTTTACAAAGTTGAAAAACTAAGCAAAGAGGAATTCAAGGAGGTCCCTGTCGAGCTGGGGATTGAAGAACCAAAGAAAGATCGAAATGCCTGGAATGGCATCAGATACCACCACTTAGATATGCAGCAGCTCCCATCAGGTAACTGGATTGCAGTTATGGATGGGGACCGAGTCCCTTCGGGTGATTCCACAATGCGGTTTCTTCTGGGTTGCACATTTACCCTGCTGCTCATTTTACTGATTATGTTCATAGGCTTCTTAGTTGGTGCAGTAAACTGTAATTTTCCTCCAAACTGTTGCATGACATCTAGTAGGAGAAATGAAACATCTTGGCTCAGGAATCATCCGTATATAAACTTGAGAGCCCGGAGATACATTTCAGGCATGAGCAGATATGGATCTTCTATCAGAGAAAGAATAAATCTTAAAACATGCTCTGGTAAGCTCATTCTGAGCTTCCTTGCTCTTGTGGGCATAGCTTTTGTGTGCATGTCTGTGCATTTTCTATTGGGAGGCAATGGTGCTGAGGAGGCCTACATCTTTGGAGGTCAATACTCTCAATTTACAATGGTTACAATGACTTATGAAGCCCGGCTTTGGAACTTGAAGCTTTATGTCAAACACTATTCCCGATGTGAATCTGTAAGAGAAATACTAGTTGTTTGGAATAAAGGAAACCCTCCGAAAGTGGATGAGTTTGATTCTGCTGTGCCTGTGAGGATACGGGTGGAAGAGCATAATTCTCTCAACAACAGGTTCAAGGTGGACCCTCTGATTAAGACCAGAGCAGTTCTTGAACTGGATGATGATATAATGATGACATGCAATGATGTAGAGAAAGGGTTTAGGGTCTGGAGGGAGAACCCTGAAAGACTTGTCGGCTTCTATCCACGACTGCTGGATGACCACCCTCCGCAATATAGAAATGAGAGATATGCTCGGGGGAAAAACAGTTACAATGTAATACTGACTGGTGCTGCTTTTATGGACAGTGAATATGCTTTCAACAAATATTGGAGTGAGCAAGCGAGAGAAGGAAGAACCTTTGTCGACCGGTCTTTCAATTGTGAAGACTTGCTGATGAACTTTTTATATGCAAACGCAAGTTTGGGGAGGACAGTGGAATATGTTCATCCTGCCTGGGCTATTGATACCTCTAAGCTGTCTACTGCTGCAATTAGTCGTAACACCCAGGTGCACTACAACATCAGAACAAACTGCTTGTCCAAATTCTCAGCTTTGTATGGTCCTCTACCCTCGAAATGGGTGTTTGCTAGTAGGCCAGATGGTTGGGATAGATAGACAGTGGTGTTGAAGGGGAACAGAAGCATACATCCTTGAATCTGTAATGATGTTTTTGATAATAGCCCATGGCTAGAATTATGGGAAGTTTTTCTATCATGTTCTGGAAGCAAGATTTTGTTATTCAGACCAACCGTCGTGTACCGTTACTTGAGATGAGCAACTAATACCTGACCAAGGATGATGGCCTTGCCAGGACTAACTAAACCAAGCTAGGCCTGTGAAATAGCATTTTGCAAACAGATGTTAAGTTCTTCAGTGGAGTGATCTTGTTTTGGCTAGCAGTGTTTACATTATGGATTAGTTGTAGAAAACTGTAATCCGTTGAAGCATTTGCTTGCAATTTATCAGTGATCATCTCATTCCTTTCCTGTGATATTAGTTAGCTCTAAGATGCTTTTGCTTTGTTCCGATACTTTGTTTCTTTGCTGTAATCCGTTGTGTTATTTGTTTTTGCTTCATCATTTTCATAATAGAAAAAAGATGGTATACTGTTTGCAGAGTATGCATTGGATTTCTCATCATGTGTACTCCATGATCTTCATGCCTCCAAGTGAATCTTATCATCCATTGCTTTAACTATTCGTTGGGGTAAGCGGTAATCACAGTAATCATCCTAAATTTTGGCTCCTCCTGTGGCGATCCATATTTCTCCTGTCAAAAGAAAGCAATCTGCAGAGTAGCTGTGTTTTGTATCAATTGATCCGTGAGCTCCACAGCCAAGTAAGAACTCATATAAGCTCTTCAAAGAATAGCTCTTTTTTTGCCGATCTAAGTAACGAAAGGTTCGGAAGGGAGCAAAAAGAAGGGAGCTTCCATTCATGAAGAAAGCAACATCTCAGTCAAAAGCTGCAGCAACATGCATCACATCGGACAAGAAGTCTGTACAAATGAGTGCAACCTATTAAGATGGTGGCACCAGAAGACCATCTCAGGCGACGAATGCTGGTGTTCAATTAAGATAGTAAGGAGATCAAGTGGGATCTCTACGAGATCTAAAGGAGGAGAAGAAAACAAAAATGCCTCGATGACCAGCTTAATTACAGCGTCTACATATGGATCATCACCGATGTCGAGAAACTATCTCGTGTACTCCAACGACGACGACGACAACGCCACCGCCACCAACGAGGAATAAAAGAATCATAGAGCCGAAGAACTGCAGTTCGTCAGGGTAAACAAAGAGGCAGCACCTCTCGGATCACGCTGCTGCCAATGTTCCACTGGATTCGAGTCATCTTTTCGGTCCAGCTGTGTGCTGCAACATCAAAACAAGAGTTTCTGAGACAAAATATTTGGAAAAAAAAAAAAGTGAATTTATTTCCTTCATTAGAAAATTTAAAGATAACTATTGAGGGGAGAAAACCAGAGAGCCGACCTCCATAGCATTGATGACATTGCTGACGCCGAAGAGGCGGTGGGAGTTAAGGAACTGCTGTTGCTGGTTGGCGGGGAAGCAAGGGGCGAGGGTGCAGTCGGGATTGCACCTGCGGCGCTGATATTTGCAGGCGGCGCAGACCCGGTAGCGGTGGGCTGGGAGGAGGAGGGGCGAGAGGAGCTGCTCTTGCTGAGGCTGCTGTTGTTGTCTTTGTTGGTGATGGTGGTAGTTGTACTGGGCGTGGTGCCAGCGATCATGATAGGATCGAGGGGCGGGGCGACGAAGGTGGCACAGATCCTGGGCCTACGGCTCCGGCCGGCCTCACTCAGGCAGAGGAAGAGGATGAGGAGGAAGATATTATTTCTTCCTGTTATTTGTGATATCGATTTGACCGGCTGTGGTGGAGAAACAGAAGCCGCCCATCGATGGAGACTGCGCGGAGAAGGAATGGCTAGCTGGGAGCGCAGTGCGGATGGGACGACGACGTTTTCGGAGCAGAAGTGTCATGCATGTACAGATGTACTTCAGAGAGAGAGAGATCGAGAGAGAGAGACGGTAAGCCCTCCAAGATCGAGAGAGAGAGAGAGGGTAAGCCCTCCAAGATCGTTCATACTATTCGTCCTTCAAATCTCAACCGGCCGTGTATATATATATATATATACACATATGTATGTATATATACATACATACATATGTATGTATGTATACATATGTATGTATGTATATATGTATGTATACATATGTATGTATGTATGTATACATACATATGTATGTATGTATGTATGTATACATACATATATATGTATGTATACATACATATGTATGTATACATACATATGTATGTATACATACATACATACATATGTGTATATATATATGAACGGTTAAAATTTAGAGAGAGCAGAATGGAGTTGATGAAAAAGAAAATTAAGCAATGCGTTGGTGCCTGGGATGCAATTTGAGGATCACTTTTTCTTCTTGGTCTCTTTCTTCTTTTGCTTTATGCTTTTCAAGGAACAATATATAACCAAATAAATTTGGCATTAGGAAAGAAGGAAAACAGTTGATGCTTTGATGTGTTTTCCTGGAAGAAAAAGCTCCCTCTAGTCGATCATTCTTCGTCCATATGACATTTCATGTAATTCTTGAAGAAAAGCTTGCAGCTAAAAGAGAGAGAGAGAAAGTGCGTGTGTATGCGCGCGCGCGTGCGTCATTAAAGTCAATGCATTCACACCCGCGATTTGTTCCTTTACACCGCCATGCAATGATGGCGAGGCATCACTGGCAATATATCAATGTCGACGCACTAACTTTTTCCAAGCACGTGATTCTGTTAATCCATTTAAGTTACCACTCGCTGCAAAGATTCACCTGCAGGCATCTCATCCTACTTTTGTTTGACATTCTACTCTGGTTTGGATAAGATCGGCCCATGACAGAATTGGCTCCTCGACCGATGCAGCCGAATCATTCTGCAACACATGACTTTCCAACGCATCAAATAATCGGTAATTTATAGAAACGGTTCAATTTATCTGCATTTAAAAGCTGCAGGCCAGCAGTACACCTTAAAACATAGAGAGAGAGAGAGAGAGAGACGCTCGTATTGGATATCTTTCCGACAACACTACCATGTCATGTATATATTATATTATATTATATTATATTATAATTTGGATACATTTTAGGAAAGAAGGAAAACAGTTGATGCTTTGATGTGTTTTCCTGGAAGAAAAAGCTCCCTCTAGTCGATCATTCTTCGTCCATATGACATTTCATGTAATTCTTGAAGAAAAGCTTGCAGCTAAAAGAGAGAGAGAGAAAGTGCGTGTGTATGCGCGCGCGCGTGCGTCATTAAAGTCAATGCATTCACACCCGCGATTTGTTCCTTTACACCGCCATGCAATGATGGCGAGGCATCACTGGCAATATATCAATGTCGACGCACTAACTTTTTCCAAGCACGTGATTCTGTTAATCCATTTAAGTTACCACTCGCTGCAAAGATTCACCTGCAGGCATCTCATCCTACTTTTGTTTGACATTCTACTCTGGTTTGGATAAGATCGGCCCATGACAGAATTGGCTCCTCGACCGATGCAGCCGAATCATTCTGCAACACATGACTTTCCAACGCATCAAATAATCGGTAATTTATAGAAACGGTTCAATTTATCTGCATTTAAAAGCTGCAGGCCAGCAGTACACCTTAAAACATAGAGAGAGAGAGAGAGAGAGACGCTCGTATTGGATATCTTTCCGACAACACTACCATGTCATGTATATATTATATTATATTATATTATATTATAATTTGGATACATTAATATAATCGCTTGCACAGGTGAAGTGTGGTCGTCCATTGTCGCGTTCGTAAATCACAACCTATGAAAACCATTTCGGTCATGTGGAGCTGAGTTGGTTGCCCATTTATTTTATACTTTTGTGTGTGTGTGTGTGTGGTGCCACATAAACAGTTCAACTTCTTGGGGGCAGAAGTTTCTGATTTAAGTGAAGTTTCTTTAATGAAAATGGATGATGGAAATGCGGAGGAGAAAGGAAGATAACGAGTCTACAAGGGCATCAGCTGCGCTTTTAGCCTCCAATAATAGATAACCCACTCTGAACTCTAAGATCTCAACAGTGGCAATCCATGGAAGATGCAGAGCATACATACCAAAAGCTTTGCTCTTGGAGGTGGGTGAACTCGTCACTGTGAGAACGGATTATTAGTCGACAAGGATGTGTTTTCCCGTTTTGATGGCTCCATACAAGATAGGAAACCACTGATGGAACTTAGAACAGTGACAGGTGATTAGAGGTTTTCAGTGACACCAAAGTCATTCGAGTGATTCTTCGTTCCGCTTTATTTTTATTATTATTATTATTTATTTTAATGTTTTGCTTTCGGAGGGGAAAGTGGCTGCTGCAGTAAATGGTATGTATGTTGGGAGAGTTCAAAAAGTATGCAGATTGGTGATAAGATGATGATGGGGTTTATTGCAGTGCTTTAGACGGAGGAAGCATCCTCCTTCACCACCAAGAATTGCCACCGAAGACGACCTTTCACGCGCCGCCCGACCATTAACGAACTGCCACGTGAGTCGTGACGTTCTATTCTCTTTCTAAAAGACCAGGGCAAGCCGCGGGGTTTGTTTACTTTGGACTCGCTTCCTTGGCCGGGAAAGTCCGACGCAAGTCGGCAGCCATGGAGCCGGAGGACACCCAACTCTTTTCTGACTCCGACATCACCACCACCAGCAGCCTATGCTACCCCCCGGCGGTAGCAGCGGCCGCGGAGCCCTTGCCCTCTGCCGAGGTGGCGGCGCTCACCCGCCTCTCGGAGCACCTCGGGTCCCTCCGCCGCTCCCCGGGCCTCGCCTTCTGCGCTGATGCCTGCATCATCGTTCGATCTTCGGGCGGCGACCCCCCGCGCGAGGTGCCCGTCCACCGTTGCGTCCTTTCAGCGCGGAGCCCCTTCTTCCTCGAAAAGTTCGCGGCGGGGTCGGTGGCGCTTGAGCTCGGCGAACTGGTGGCGGGATTCGAGGTCGGTCGCGAGGCCCTGGAGGCGGTGCTCGAGTACATCTACACCGGCCGGCCGGAGGAGCTCCCCAGGGGCGTGGCGGAGTGCGCCGAAGAGAGCTGCCACCGCCACGAAGCCTGCTGGCCCGCAGTCCATTTCATGCTCCAGGTGCTCCATGCCGCCTTCAGATTCGAGATCTACGAGCTCGTCAGCCTCTTTCAGGTGAGGGCCAAATGATGTTGCCTAGTTTTTTTTTTGCCCTTTCTACTTGGAGGATCCTGTTTCAGAGGTTCGAGGTAAGATTAAGGAAGGGATTATCATCAAAATGATGTCTTGATTCCGTTCTTGGCTGATGGATTCTGTGTCTGTCCGATGTTTTCTCTTCTTCCACCATGATATGGTGGCCTCTATCAGTAGAATGGTCGGATTGTTGAGGCAAATCCTGAGTAGATTCTAAAGCGAATCATTACCCGTTCTCATTTCACACACCAGTAAGTTCTTAGTCTTACAGTACTTGAAGCCTTCCATCCATCAATAGAATGACTGGATGGTGGCGTCTTATATACCATCCTTGACATCCTGAGTAGTCTCTAAATCGAATCGTTACATGCCAGCGGTGGAATGCTGTTACTGAAAATTTGCTGATGATTTTGTCATCTTCAAGACTGAATCTTGGATCATCCAGTATTCCTATACTTGTAGTAAAGCTATCTTTCTTTAGAAATCTCATGAAATATTTGAGAATTCCTCCAGCTACATGTGTCCTCTGCTGCAGTTCACGACACATGTATCTCTTCGATCATCGTCTTATTCCAGAATTCCCTACAGCGCAGCTCTTTATTAACCCTTGGACGGACTCTGATTGTTCAACCACGCCGGAATACCTTTTGACTATAACTAATTCAGAGTCCAATCTTGTTGCTGTGTAACTCGGTTAAATTAAGAAACAGTAAATCCCTAGTGTGAGTAATAAGACCTCTTGCTTTCTTGATTTGGAATAAGAACTCAAGATTGAAGTTGGGAATCGGGGCTTAGAGTGATGACTTGCATGACATATCCCTAGTGTGCCCATTATTTTTGTTGTTGATGTTTCCAATCACCTTACCATGCTGTGTTTACAGAAGAATAAGGGATGCCCTCTCACTTTGGCCTGACTAGTTTACCTTCAGATCAAGGTTCACCTTATCGACTCGTACCGGTATACCAATCAGTTGGCGACACAGTATCTACCGCTTTGTACCGATATATTATGTGTCGATACGGTGGGGCGTACCAACAGCACAAAAAAATGATCGAAAATAGCTCTAAAATTTTTTAAATAATAAAAAATATTAGATTAGAGTTTTTAAGTTGAAAATGAATATAAATTTAGTATAATTTTAGCAAAAATATTCTAGATTGGGAAAGAATAGTGTCACATATCTTTTGCAGGCTTTGAAGAGTAGTTTTATAGTACGTTTCGGATCATCCTTTCGTTGATATTGAATTATCCATAGAAATGATTTGAATTATTAGTTTATTTATTAAACAACTTAAACATTAAAATTCAAATAAATCAAGTAATCGATCGATGGATATATTTGGTTCTACTACCAAAAAGAACGATGGGACTCCATGGGCAAAATCCTATATATTTGTATATCAATTTAATATGTTTGTCAAACCCAATCCCGAAATTAATCCCACGACATAGTATAATGATACATTGTATACTATTGGTACATAAATGTGGTGATGATTGTAGTATGATCGTTGTAAACCACTCATGTGTGAGGCAACTGTTGAGGTAAGTATGATTATGGTATGTGTTAGTGCGGAGCATAGAGAATGTTGGAACTTCTACTTTCACCACTGACCTCTTGCTTCGTATTAGAAGATTGATCGCTATACTGTTGCTTGAAAAAGAATGACCAATTATCATGTCGAGCTTTATGATCTAAATCTTGGGTGGCATGCATAAAATACTATTCCTTAATACATGCACCACCCTCAATAGAGTGCAAATGAGAGAATGAGATAAATATATGAATGAGAAAGTGATTGGGAGAGTAGATGAGTTAGAGAGAGTGAGAAGGGAGAGAATGAGGAGGTAGAAAGAGTTTAAAAACCCTTAGATCTGGTTCAAATGGTCAAATGGATCATTTGAATTCAACAAATCCTATCCATTGATCGGTATCGATCAAAATCTGACTTTTTACTGACTACTACAAGTCGGTAACAGTCAGATTTCAACTATTCCGATCGGTACATACCCCTTATCGAGTGATACGAGGTCCCCTGTTATGGACTGCCTGGTACAGGGCGGTCCGCATGCTGGTTCGCTATCGAACCGGTATATACTGCTCGTACCACCCGGTATAGGTTGGCATGGCGAACCAGGCTTAAGATGTCTATTATACATTATATATTCCTTCAATTTGAGGGTTAGAAATTTTCCATTGTTGGGGAAACTCAAGCACAATCAGTGGCATCCAAATCTGCTGATAGGCAAGCAATTTGTCCAATAAATTGGTCCTTGCCAAACGAACTGTGAAGTTTACGGACACATCACCCTCAGCCTGCCTGAATATTTTTATGCATGTCATCATGTATCATTGTTTGTTTTTTTCCAATTTAACAAGTTTATGAATATTCTTTCCAAATCTTCAGCTTTAATGGAAACATGTATATCATTCCATTGCAGCGGCGGCTCCTTGACATTCTTGAGAAGGTAGCAACAGATGACATTCTTTTTATTCTAATTGTTGCAAATTTGTGCAATAAGCATTGCCAGAGATTACTTTTGAAGTGCATTGAAATGGTTGTCAAGTCGGATATTGATTATATGACACTTGAAAAGAAGTTACCTGAAAATGTTGTCAAGCAAATTGTGAAGTTCCGTTCAAGTTTAGGATCAGATGGTCAGAGCCTTGGGTTCCCAGATAAACATGTAAAGAGCATATATGTTGCTCTTGATATGGATGATATTGAATTAGTCAAGATGCTTTTGTATGAGAAACACACCACTCTAGATGATGCAAAGGCTCTACATTATGCAGTTGCTTACTGCGACCCAAAAACTACGAAACAGCTTCTGGATCTTGAACTTGCAGACGTGAATGGCAAAGATCACAGAGGTTACACTGTGCTCCATGTTGCTGCAATGCGTAAAGAACCTGAAATCATAATGTCATTGTTAACGAGGGGAGCTCAACCATCTTACATCACCTCAGATGGAAGAACGGCGCTTCAAATCTCCAAGATGCATACCAGATCTATAGACTACTGCAGGCCAGTTAAAAGAGGAGAAACTTCTCCAAAGGAGCGGCTGTGCATTGAGATGTTAGAGCGAGCTGAAGCGAAAGATTCACCTACAGAAGCCACTTCTGTTCCAGTTGAGATGATTAGTGATAACCTGCGAGAGAAATTGTTATATCTTGAGAGCAGAGGTAATTTACCATGGGGTGAAGGAAATATTGATTTCTCCTGGATAGTACTGTAGATAGTAATATGTTTTTTTTTTTTCTTTTCTTTTTTCCATTTCACCTATATTTTGTTCTGTGCTTTATGTTGATACTAATTGGCCGGATTTAGTACCAAGCTCAAGATTTTCCACATGATGCAACTAACAACACTAACTACACATAGTGGATGGCAATGATTTTGGACTTCCTTTCATATTCTCTTAATATCTAACTCGTCCATATCGGATTTCCTCTTGGTGCAGTTTGGCTGGCTGAGCGATTATTCCCTGCGGAAGCAAAAACTGCCATGAACAATGCAAATGTGGACGGCACCCTCAAGTTTAAATCAAGCAGCTTGCTGCAACCTTGTGCTGGATACAAGAGATCAGTTGATGATGTGGCGAAAGCATCGCTTGAAATGACAGCAGAGCAGTTATCCCGGATGGAAGCTCTATCAAAGACAGGTATGTATCCATAAATTTTTTTTGTTTTGTTTCCCGCATGTGTGATCAAACTATGCTGCAGTCGCAGGGCTTTCTAGTACAGTTGTCATATTAATAATCAAGGAACCATTATTTACATTCCATATGATCAGCTACTCTTTCCTCCCAACAAATGGAAATAACAAAGATGTAGAATGTAGAATGACACTACAAGAAATAACTTTTAATTGACATGGATACACTTTGGCACTGCATTTCAACCTATCTAGATAGCAATTTTCTCCACAAATCATTTCTGACTGGCTCAAATGTCGTTCCAGTTCAGCTAGGAATGCGTTTCTTCCCACGATGCTCCAACATAATCAACAAGATCCTGTGTGATGATCTGTCGGAGCTATCTATTGTGGAGCGCGTTGACACCGAAGAGCGAAAGAACCGATACAATGAAATTCTGGAAGAGATGAAAAAAGCATTTACCGAAGATAAAAAGAAGTTTGATGGTTCTGCCTCTGCTTCATCTTCTAAATCGGCACGAGCCGTTCGCGCTAGGGTTGCCAAAAGTTAACACGATGTAATGACTGTATCAGTAGGTGCCTTCCTGTCTCTTTGGAACCTTCTCCTATTTGTACAGTTTGAACTTCGTTTAATGATGCAATCCTTTCTTGCTATGTGGAGGACGGAAGCATTTTATTGATACAAGAGGAGGTCTTATCCTGAATATTCTTTTGGTGCACTGTTGATATATTTGAACTTTGCCGTAAACTTTTACAAGTTTCAAGCGGCTAAACAAACGTTGTACACTAAATCCGTACGGACAAAAAAAACAACGACAAGAAGAACACAATCTAAAAGTACTCTTCTCATTTTAACAAGAACACAATATATATGTATATATATATATATATATATATATATAATATTATATATCTGAAAACTGGAAATTTGAACTCAATTAAACTCTTCCCGGGAAAAATCATCACCGGCTCTTTCATAGCCTCCACTAAAAGTGAGACTTAACATGATCCAATCTCTCAGCATTCCAATTCAGCAAGAATCACACAAGTTAGACAACTGATGAACTGAAAGGCTTGAGATGTAGTTGAAAGAGTAGCTGATGATCCAAGTTATTACTTTTCTGATTCATAAAAATGGCAAAATTTTGGACAAGGTTTATGATGGATGGATCATAAACTTTTCCAACCCATAATGTAGCAACATATCTCATATTATTATTAGGGCATCTGTGACCATTATTCCATTTCAATCATTTCATCTCCCTGTCCTCGATCAAAAATTAAGAAAGTTGGAGGAGCTGATTGAATCTAAGACCCGATCATTTCATCTGGATTATGTGATGGGTAATTCATTGCCCGTCGTACTGCGCTGCTATGTTGAGTAATTGCAGGTCACTGTAAACCACACAAGGAACAAATGGCAGAGAGACTTGCAGAGTCGTCTCTTCTCTCTCTCTCTCGGATCCTCTTCTGTCTAAACATATCATCTCTCCCACCAATTTGGACCTTTCAAAGGCGAAGTTGGAAAGGTCGCGTCACGGGACGATTTTGCTTTCTTTGATTTCTCCGCCCCGAAAACTTTCCCACAGATACTGCACAGAAACCACCGTTGACCACACTGGCTTACTGCAGTCAAGGTCACACCTGCTACTGCTGCTTCCGTTTTCCTCCAAGTATAAGACTGGTAACAGTAACCCCTTCAGCCTATTTTTCCCATCTCTGCTGTTATTTTATCCACGTATATCCTGGCGTAGACTGCAAGGACTCAACACACACACATACACACACTGTCTCTCTCTCTCTCTCTCTTATATATATATCTATAGAGAGAGAGAGAGAGAGAGAGAGAGAGAGAGAGAGAATAGGTTGGTCGTGATGAACATTAGATCTTTTTCCCTTCCCTGAGAAGTTAACGTCGTCCTCTTTGCCTTTCCTTTTGCTACTTGCTTTCTTTCTTGAAGTTACATGTGATAAATTATTATTCTTCTTCTCACACTTTCTCCTGGTTTTTGTGCCGCACATGCCGCTCGGAATTAGAATCTGTCATTGTTCTGATTATGGTGTAGTAGGAAGCTGGTTTTGAGATCGACATTTGAAGTATTGCATGCGGAGACATGGAGCCATCTTTTTTACCATCAACAACACTGAGATATATGTAGTGTTTCTACAGCGTTGAATCTTGCCCCAGACCATTCCTTCCTTTGTAGATTGCCTTCGTGTTGCAGCGTCCATGTCCTCGATACTCCATGATGGATGTCAGAGCTAAACCTCTATGATCGAGTTCTATATGACTTCGCCCAGGCCATTGAGCCACCTTTCCTCACAACTATCTATTTTACAGACTTGCAAGCTAAGCCACTACTTTCAACATTTACATTTCATTAGAAGAGAAAGGAAAACTTGCATGCCATGTGGAATGCCACGGGGAAATCCATCCTATCAAGGATGGCAGGCTGATCCGTGTATTTTACATGCTATATATACATGAGGCTGCATCTTCGTGGCCATATACTCCCAGTACAACGATGGTTGTTTAACCCTTGAAAGTTGATTCACACGCATCCTTGATCTATCATAGCGTGAGCAAGATTCAGGAAAGCGCAGATGTTTCCGCCATGCACCAAGGCTCTGCAACAAAACCAAAAGAGAGAATTTGTGTATAACAGTAACAGAGATAAATAACACAGGTAGAAAGAGACTTCATAGGACTTTGTTAGAAATAAAAAAAAAGGAATTCAATGGCCCTTAATATGACAAGTAACATTTTATTCAACAGGATCAATAAGGAGAAAGAATCCCAGCATTCAATCTGAAATAATTAGGAAATGGTCTACTGATTTTGCAGTCATTGTTACATAATGTTGTTTCAGTTCCATGATTCAGAAAGCTGATTTAGATAGGTTTGGTTTGAAACAAAAACAACCTAGCCCGTGTACACCCTTGCCGATGGCACCTTAAGAGCAGTCAATGGATTGGTGGCCCTATATTGAATTACTGAAGGAAGTAAAATTAAAAATACGATTACTTAAAAGATAGAGATACATAGAATGCTTCAGCAACACTTACTCTGGACTATCCTTCATACAACCATATTCACTTGCAGCTTTCAGGGACTTCTCATGTATCTGCTTCATCATCTCCTATTACCAATAACCAATGAGAAATAAGTAAATAGGGGAAGTATATGGTTAAAAAGACAATCTCAATACAGCATGTTTTTGTCAGAATATAAAAATTCCACAAGGCCTGTTTGTTTGTTTGTTTTGATGATTGTTTAAGAGCTTAAAGCACCACCAGGTTTGCTTCTTAGGATGGATTGTTTGAAACATCACAAGAAAGGTGAACTCAAGTAAGACCTCTGTCTATCATCTTTATAAGAGAATTACCTGTCATGAATATGAATATAACGAACAAGCATAAAATTTTGCAATATTTATTTGATCAGCGTTGAGAAAATAGAGGTTGTAGGGACATGTTTGAATCTCCATTAAGAAAAGATAAGAAAACTTCAAAACTGATGAGATTGATCCGAAGGTACTGTATGAGTATTACAAGATCCATTATGATTGTCATCCACATAAACTATCACAAAAATATTTGTTTCTCACAAAGTTACAGGTGCAATCTGTTAGCCCAAAGGTAGCTGCACAGGAGACTAAATTGTATTGCATGGAAATTTTGCTAACTGTATTCTGGACAACGTCTAGCAAATAATTGCCATGGAAGGACAAACATTAAAATATGAGAAAAAGTGAAGATACCTGTAGTTTAGCCTCGAAGTCCTCGGGTGACCATTGCATCAAGTTGCACTCATGGCTAAGTTCAAGTTCCCCAACTGCAACCTGTTACAAAGAAAACATAACAGGGGAGTAACTTTTTAAAGTAAAGACTTGAACAGCCAAGCCATATATATACATGTACTAAGACATAAACACACTCCTTCCACAAATATATGCATAAAAAAGAAGATACATGCTACAGGTGTACATTAATTATCACTAAGCGCACATACAATATATGCTTATACAGTTAGAAGTTGGAGATACAAGATATAATAGTATACACAGATAAGATAACATGATACACAAGTCCTATCATGATAAAGGTTTTCTTTTTGTACAAAAATTGCAAACTTCAAGATTTTACTAAGATGAGTAGGTAGAATATAACAATACTCAACAAAAGATGCTGTATTAACTATTAAGTATGTGGCACATGGAATTACACAACAGGTTGTAGCCGAGACAGTGCAGGACCTAGATACAATTTAGTTGCAAGAAATGCCATAATATTTTCTGTGACGGACTACTATGGAGGATTTTTGCACCTTCCATGAAGTGATAAAAGTTCTGACAAAATAAATCATGTAATAAAAAAAATTAAAATTCATATGATCCATGGATAATATATTTACCAAGTCTTAGGTCGAAGTGTGTGGTATCACATGCAGCACTCATGTTAATTGTAGGCTGGCAATAGCATGTCTAGTCCATTTTTGGTTTTAGAGGCAGCTGGTCTCACGGTTAAATGCATCTGCAGCCTTGGATTTTTCTCCACGCACCACTACCCGACCAGTCTCCCAATACTTCTCCATCTCATCCTTTCCTTCTTCCTCCTCTTCTCCTGCTCCCCTCCACCTCCTCCTCTGCATCTGCTCATCCTCATCCTCCTCTTTCTCCTCCAGTACATACCAAGCAATATTTACTGGTCCAACTGTGAAATAAAATGTGGACCACCCTTATTTTTTGGAAGGGGTAGCGGGTCTTAGGGTCATCTGCAGCCTTGTTTTTCTCCTCACAACACCGCCCATCCAATTGGGATATTTCTCCTTCCATTCTTCCTCCTCCATACACCCCACCCTCTTTGGTACCACACCACAGACCAGCATACCATGTGCCCATATGCTGATACAAACCAAATATGTACCAGTCCATCAAAGAACTGATATGGGTGTTGTATCTAAAACTTTGAATCTTGGTTACAGGTAGATCGGTAGGTCTAAATACAGCCTGTGGTGGATGAATTCAGCTATTTACATGAAGTGATCCAAGTGAAATTAGCTTTAAATGGTCATATGATCAGTTCAGTGTACAACTATTGAGGTAATTTGCAGATGAACCAAACCATATTCTGAAAGAATTAGTCTGCTTTCAGCCATCAAGACCTGATGGGCCAATGATATGGAAAAAAATATGCTCAATAAGATAAATACTCCCATAGGAAAAAAGGCATCTCAGTAGTAATAAAAATGAACAGGAAATTTTGAGACTGGGAGACGTATAGGAACACATGAAACTCAAGAAAACAGAAAAAGCAAGAGCGATGAGAACCAACTGAAGCAAGGACCAATATAGGCTCTCTTGCCACAAAAAAAGTATAAGCTCGACAACATAAGATGAAAATCTATACTTTTATTAAAAGCATAAAGGAAACAACATTTTAATCAGAATTGCTACATATTTTAGAAGCACATATGTACATAATAATACACATTTTCTCCAAAATTAAAGATACTCAGTAAGTGGGCCTAAATCAAACATGTAAAAGAGTAAATTACCCCTCCAGCACCAGCAGCCTTTGCTGGAGCAACCAGTACGTTAGCTTTTCTTAGAACATCAAATGCTTGAGGAGTACAGGGCATAGTCGAACCTGCATGTTGATAGAGAATTTTTTTATATCAAAGGACAAGTAAGATCCCTGTAGTATATAGGTTGCACACCTTCTATAAGTATTCGGCAGCCAGAATTAATTAAAGCAACAGCATCAGGTTGGTCTATTTCATTTTGAGAAGCACAAGGAAAGGCTATATCACATTGTTCACTCCAAGGTTTTGCACCTTCAAAGTATTTAGCCCTTGGATTTGATTTCAAGTAGTCTCTGCCAAATAACACATTTATGAATATATATATATATATATATATATATATATATATATATATATATATA
>LVTN01002146.1:5145-21375 GCA_001649415.1 Musa itinerans | reverse complement strand
ATATATATATTGTATATTTATATTTATTTATTTATTTATTTATTTGAGGAAAAAAATAAGACACGGAGACAAAAACTGTGGCGAAACCGATCGAGTCAGGTGATTCCACCGAACTTGTCATCGGGTCGGAGAAGAATGAACCGAGTTTGTGATTGCAGGGCGACGCCACCGAGTCTTCCGGCGACATCCAAAACAGAATCCATTAATGCCGAGTGTGTACATCCCTACCATACTTGGGGTGCTGCCTCCTCAAACAATAACCCATTGACAACCAAACGAAGAAAGCAAGATAAATATATTTGCTCTCTGGATCTTGTATGTCATATTCATATAGTATTTTAATTTGATCAAAGATTTAGTTTATTACTAACCTTTATGAAGTGTCTTTGAAGGTTACAAAGTATCATGTGTGTATATGGAGGATAATAGTTAATTTTCTTTTTTTTTTACTCGATTTAACAAGATATATATATAGTCATTTGTTGTCTCTAATTATATGTTATTAGAATGTCTTTAAAGTTTTCTAACTCAAAATTCTATGGACCCTTCTAATCATATATATATTATCACTTCTTTAACTATACTAACTTAACCATTAGAGAGATTTTTTTATGAAACATACCTCTAATTAGTTTTGCAACTTAACCATCAGTGAGGCTTTTATCATATATACGTGACTTTGGTTTGCACAACTCCTTGCGGAACACATTCGTATCCCGACATCGGACTTGCGATTATAAATTTGAGATTGGATCCAGTTCTTTTCCTTTTTCAATTCCTCTGGTTGAGGATGAGATCCAAAATCCTATGCAGTCTAATTATCTATGTTATCCTGCACGATGAGATAATTCGTGTGTGGTTACTGATAAATTTACCAAACAGAGGACTTAGGCTTGGGCTTGGGCATGTAGATCACAACTCACAAAAGATAAGCCACGACGAATGGAATTTATGTGAATTAGATCACGCCAAGTCAAATTTTAGAGAACTTCAAAACTACCTACATATTTAATTGCCTTCAGGTCCAATCTTCAATTCTATTGGATAAACATGAAGTCATTAAAGATGGAGAACTAAGAAACAGATTTGACTTGTAACCCTTACGGATGTAATGCAGCATGTTGCGGGGCAACCAGAAAAAGCAAAAAAAAAAAAAAAATTCCAATTAAAAAAGCCAGCGTATTTTTATGTCGTTTCCTAATTAAATTCTTCTCTCTTTTAGTCTGTCGTTTACGAAGAAGGTAATTTTTTTTTTTTTTTTTTTTTTTCAGCATGAAGATCTTGAAAATCTTCTAATTGAAATATACATATAATCTCATAGTCTGAAATTTCTGGGACCACAAAAAGTTTTCAGGAATCTCCAACGATTTTGTTATGATTCAAGTTCACTGTGTAATTCAACCAAGAATGATGTGCATTCTTATATAGTCAGTCCTCGCGCAATTCACATTTGAAGCAGGAATTTGGCAGGCTGTCAACGATGAAGTGAGGGCTGTTATGGAGAGACTCAGACAGAAGGTGTCTATAAGCTACAAGTTGAAGTGAAAAAAGATAAGATAATAATTCCCCTCGGCACTTACTGAGCTGTATTATATCCCTATCTCATTTCTCGATGTAGCTTTCAAAATGTCAAAAATTACCTACTGCTTTTTTTTTGTTTTGTTTTTTAATAGTGATCAGGTTTGAAGGACCAAATCTTTTTTGATACATCGTGTCTTCCTTTAAAAATGTTGTACTCGTTTTCTACATTAATATGAGTTCTTCCTTTAATTGATTTGATATATATATATATATATATATATATATCAGTCCAATTTTTACTACCACCATCAATGTCTTACGCTTTTAGCTCGGAAATCTTACCGTATGGTGGGATTTCTATAGACTCCCCTTTCTTTCGAGACAATCTTCTACTTGAAGCGTCATTTCTCTCAAGTATATCAAGCTAGACATGGAAACGTCTGGCGATTAACCAACCTAAAGTAGAGATATATTATAAAAAAAATTTAGATAAAGGATATGTGACGAAGATGAATTGTAAACATATAGATATAAAAGTTATTATATATATATATATATATATATATATATATATATATTCAGTTTGCTAAACACAAACCACTCCTCTAGATTTATTTACTACCACCGCATAAAGATCCTCCCACCGCATGCCTTGTGGTGGTTGTAGTAGTATTGGTTACAACACGAGAGTTGGTATGCACAAGGACCAAAGGTGATCAAAATAGAACAGGCATAAGCGGAGACTCCCTACGGAAGCAAGAGCGTTAGTTAGGGTTTTGGAATCTGCTTGTTCTCTCCTTCTCATCCATCCCATGGATCAGCTTCCTTCTTAGCCATGCATAGAAGGTGGAACATCGTCGTCGTCGTCGTCGTCGTCGTCGTAGTGGTCGGCATCATCATGTATGAGACTGCGTCCTTTCATTTTAGATGTGCCAGCCATCTTCTCCAAGCCATTCCTCCTCTGATGCGCCTTCCCGGTGTTCCTGCTGCTCGGTGCTCGCGCCTCCACCGGCTGTCGAACCTTCACTCCCCGTATCATCTATCGTTTTTGACCATGTACGAGAATGTCAGCGATGACTTCGCTCGACAAGCGATCGAGATCTGAAACAAAGTGGGGTGAGTGTTTTACGTATTTGCCGCACTTGACGTCGGAGTAGATCACGATGAAGTCCCCTTCTTGCAGCCCGTTTGACCTCACAAAATCCCCTGAATTATCATTGTATTGAGTGTTCGACCAAATGCCAACCATGAACTGAAAAACTATATTACTGAAGAAGAAGAAGAAGAAGAAGAAGAAGAAGAATGAGACTCTTGATTCACCTGTATTCTCCAATAAATACATTCTGCTCTTGTTGTTGGGCCAGAACCTGTAGCATAGCCGAGATCAACACGCTCGGAATCAAGCAATGACAAAACGATGCCAATGGAATTGGAAGGCGCATATACCTGTAGCGCATGTTCCACACCTGGGATGTGCCGATGTCCTCCATGGGGATGGAGATCCCATCCCTCGCGTCCAGCTCCGGCAAGTGGGTCTCCGCTTCCTTCTGTTGGATCAAAGAAGGACAGACGAATCAGGACTCCGTTAAAAGGTTTCGGAGAAAGACAATGAGTACTAAATCCTGAGATCATGGAAGCACGGAAGAATCGACTTCTAATCAAACCATGTCGAGGATGTTGTCTCACTTTGGGAAGCACGATCCGGCCCAGGCTACCCACGTCGCTCTGCTTCAACACCTTCTGCAGCAGGAACTTCAAGTTCTTCTCACCCTTCCATCCCTGCATTAACGTCGATGATTAGAATCCACCGAGCAGTGCGCTGTTTTCAGATCAAGGACGGACCTGGCGCTTCTCTGAGGTCGAAGCGGTGGTAAGCTGAGGCCTCTGCGGCAGTTGCGCCGCAGGCGGCGGCGGCGTCTGTTGCATGTTTGAAGCATTCTGCGCGTCGGCCATGTGGTTCATCTGGTGGGACGAGGAGGACATGCTGGTCCAGAAACCCCAATTCCTTGTATTCGAATGAGACGATCCGTTTGCACCCTCGGTGGATCCGACGGGATGATGAGCATGCTGCAGGTGCAGCGGCTGGCTGTGGTTGCGGTGCTGGTGGAGAGAGGAGAAGCGCCGCTGCCGCGCCATCCGCTTCTTTCTCGCCTCCTTCGTTGCGGAAGTCGTCCCAGGTAGGCGTTGGCCTTGGTGGTACATCGGATGGCCCAGAAACTGGTTCGTCATACCCCCGGAATACTGCGGCGGCGCCATGGACAGCGGGTGGGAAGCGGAGGTGCCCGGGTAGGGCGCAAACTGAGGTAAGCCTGAGGCTAACTGCGTCGGCCACGGTCCCCCTGCGGGGTCGACGAAGTCCGGAGATGGAGAAAAAGGTTGGTTGTTGACGACGACACTGCCGGTGCCACAGCTGTGGTGGTAAGGATAAAGATTGGCTGTTGCACTGGGATACCCCATCTCACCGTTGCCGCCGCCGGCGTAGGCGCTCAGTAAGGCTGGATGCGTAGCCGCCGTCGAAGGATCCATGGAGTAGGGGCTCCAAGGATTGCAGTTGTAGTCGAGTTGATTAGGGTTAGGTGAGATGGGAAACGGCCGGGGCTGGTGGTCGTAGGAATACGGCAACCGATGGCGCTTCCTCTGGAGATGGTTGTTCTGGACCCAGGTGAGTATGAGCTTCAGCAGCTGCGTCCTGCCCTGCTTAGTACGGCCGAGGCGGCGGGCAGCGCACTCGATGGTGGCGCGCTTCAGCTTGATGCTACGGAGGTCCTCCGGCGAGATCGAGTCCTTGTTGCTCCTTAGCCACTCCAAGAATATCCTCGCCAGTTCCTCCGAAGACTCCTCCTCCTGCGCTTGCTGCGGCACTCCTTCCCCGTGACCATGCAAACGACCTTCTTCTACAGCCTGACACGGCTTCTTCTCACGACTCCCGACGGCTTCATCCCCGCCGCTGATAACGGCCGCACTGGCTTCGTCGGCGTGGAAGAGGGAAGGCGGGTCCCAGGGATCAATCGACAGATCGAAGAGGTCGATGTCCCCGAGGATGTTGAGCCCATCGGCGAACTCGCTCGACCGGTGATGGTCTAACGGCGGCGGCAGCGGCGGAAGCATCATTATGTCGTCCACCGACTGAACTTCGGCCGCCTGCTGCTGCATGTCGGCCACCCTGCCACTGTCAGGGACCTGTAAGAAGGACCAAGAGGAGGAGGAAGAAGAAGAAGAAGAAGATGAAGTGGAGGAACAAGAAGACAGGACTGCGTTCTTTGCATGCAAGGTGGAAGCGGAGGACGGCGAGGGGGTGGCCGACGGTGAAGACAGGCAGGGGAAGTCGGGCAAGCAAGGAAATGTGTCCTCGGAGAAGATGAGATCCTCCCCGTCTATATTCAGCACGATGTCGTCCACTCCTGCCGCCGTGTCTCCACCTCCACAACCAACTCCTAAAACTTTTTCGTCTCCTTCGACCTTATGATCTGCCATGGCTTCCTCCACCTCCTCGGAGGCAAACAGCACATCTCCCTGCTTTCGCCGACTCTCGCACTCCACGGTCTGAGACCTTTTGTTCTCTCGTCCTATTTCACAAGGATTGGTCTAAGAACCATTTCCAACCACTATGTATATAACAGGATGAGGGCATACAAAGGAGGGGGGGAGTAGTATTATCAACTTGTATATATCCTTTGTCTTTCGTCTGGTAAATGTAAAACACAACCGACAAAAACCAAAGAAGGAATATAATTAACAAAGGTAGCAGGACTTACGACAGAAGTAACCTGAAGGCGGAGGCCGAGGAAGAGGGTGCGTGAGCGTGAGCGTGGGCGAGGCCATGTGCATGAGGTCGGGCCCCAACCCCACCCCCCAGAGACAGAGAAAGAGAGAGAGAGAGAGAGAGAGAGAGAGAGAGAGAGAGATTTGTTGTGAAAGAAACTGAAACGGCTGCTTCTCCTAGGAAGCGAAGGCAAATTAATAATAATAATAATAATAATACAAGGGAAAGCGACCCCTCCTCTTTCTTACTGTGCACTCCTTTGCCTTTTCACACTACTATTAAAAATAGGAATTATAACGCGAGAAAAAAAAAAAAAAAGAGAATGCAGAACCAATCATCAAAAGATCGAGATGAACAGAACCGGCAGAAAAAGAAAACACGATAAATAACAAAGAAAAGGAGAGGAAAGGAGAAGGGATATAAAGGAGGAGGAGGCGGGGGGCGACGGGAGACCGCGCCCACTCGTCTCCTGCACAGTTTCCTGAGTCGCCGGGAGAGGAAGCGGGCGAGCGAGATGGCTACAGTTACAGACCACGAACAAGGAGGAGCGCAATCCGGAGGCCTACTGCCGTTGCCATCGCCTGTTATGTGCTCCGCAAACCGGCACTGCCACGAACCGCACCGAATGCGTCAAAGTCTCTATTCCTACCTATCTCATACCAACGCCGACCTCATCACATTTATTCCAAACGAAAAATAAAAGAAGATAATGATGAACGTAAATGAAAACTACGTGCTATTATTTCCTACAAACAAAAGTAAGTCTTTCATATAGCGTCACATGAGATTGGTAAGAGAGGAGAGAGAGAGAGAGAGGGGTCTCATTACCCCGGATGGTGCGCCCGCTCGACCCTGGCCAAACGTTGTGAGCTCAGTGGTGGCAGCCCGCGGCGCATCAGGCTGGCCACCTCCCTCCGGCCGCTGTGCCTCCCGCAACAGCGTCGTCCTCACCAGCGACGCCACGTGTAGTCACCCCCCGAACCGGACGGACTGCTTCAAAGTTCGCGACGGGCCGAGTGGCGGTGGCTGCTGTTCGTTGCGATGCACCCTGTGCGGCTGGCTGCATGCGACCCCCGGGAGTAATCGTGGACGTATCCTTCCTGAGGAGGCCGTAGGAATCACGTGCCGCCCACATGATGTGAGATGGCATTCCACCTCTCATCAGCCGAGACGTGTTTCTGGCTTTTCCACTCGCCTCGTCCGCCTGTTTCCTACGTCCTATTTTGGCTCCAAGTTACTGCTACCATCACCCACCGGAAACCACAGAAACACGAGGCACTCACTCCTGCCAGCTTCGCCTCTTGTTCGGGTGCACATCAATTGTTCGTGATACATCCAAAGCTTCCGAGTAGTATTACTTCCTGCTATAATAGGTTCGCTTATTTAAGCCTCAACCTAAGTAAGACATGGCGTAACCCACATTGCCGCTGAGTTAACAAGTTCCATCTTTTGCCCTTTTTCATTTAAGAAGATGGCAGCTTTAGGATACACAGTCACACTGATTGTGTGGTTGCCAGTGGAGGATCCCTCCACAGGTTTTGTCGCCGTTCGTCGCGTTAGACGGCGGGTCCGAAGCTCCAAGTGCTACGCGTCAACGCAGCATGACGTCAGTAGTGTTCTTATCTACGCGCTTCTGGATACTTCTCCGCGTTGCCCGTTTCTCTACTTGTAACGGACGGACGTGGCGGAGTCTGTTCAACCCGACCCGATAAGGTGGGAACGAACGGAGCGGCTGGGTCAAGCGGATCACCAGGTTTGTGGTTCGCATGCGGACTGATGGAGTTGGGTTTGGGTTATATATATATATATATATATATATGCATCCTCATAGCACAGAGTCCGAACTTTGCACATCGAATTCAGAATAGCATATTATCACCTGAAATTATAGCAAACATATTCTGAGAAGCATAGGACTAAAAAGAAAAGGGTGAAGTCAGTAGTTCCACGTAAAGAGTTTCTTGTCATCAGGAGAGTTCATACCCTAATTTTCACTTAACCTAAAAGTTCATACCTACATAAACTCCACCAACAAAATCTACGGATGAATCTTTAATATCAAAACAGGTAACACGAAAGCACAAGTGACTCAAAGAGACTACACTAACATAATGTACGACGTGATCCTTTAAGAAAGCTTCTCAGTCAGAGAGCAGGAGATCAATCAAACAAATGAAAGAACATTAAAGGCCAAGGAAAAGCACATAAAGTTTAACATTTAATATCCAATTCTTGCAGCCAAAAAAATTCTTCTAATCAGAAATAAATAAATAAAATAAAAAACAAAATCGAAAAACTTTTAAGATTCATAATACGAACAAGAAATGTCATGCATGTTCTTGAAAATGATCTGATGTAGTAGAGCAAGCAGCCAGTCAGGTTTTGAAACATCATTTCTCAAAGATAACCTTCCAGCATTTAGCTCTGTTCTAAATTCTCGAATCGAGTAACACATATCGTGCATTTTGTCCATATATTGAGTACTTAAACCTCTTATAAGTTGTGCAATATTTGCTACTTTTCATTCATATCAAGGCATACATCTCGGTTCATGGCATCATCATGCTTTTTTTGATAGGTTCGTGCCACTCGCGAATCAAAATTTTACAGACAATCTGCCTTACCTTCAACTGCTTGTATTCCCGAGCAGGTTGCATTAGGACTATACATAATAATCTCTTTCAACAGCCTTTAGTGAATCAATCATCTTTCATCAAAGAGGACAAACAAATCTATCTTGTCAGTTCAATATTTAAGCACTAAGATCGATGGTATACAGGCCTCCCTTTGTTGTTGGGGTTTTCACACTTTCAACAGCCCTTACAGAATCAATCATCTTTCATCAAACGAACAAACAAATCTGTCTTGTCAGTTCGATATTTGAGCACTAAGATCAATGGTATACGTTCCACCCTTTGTTGTCGGGGTTTACACTTTTTTTGCTGCTCTTTGCAAACTATAAGAAATTTGCAGGAAACGTTGCTTTTGTTCCGGTTAAAATAATTTGATCGAAAGAAAACAATTAACTTAAATAAAAACTTAGGTCAGATTAAAAAGATTTGATCTTTTCTCCTCAAGATTTAGACTCTTTTTTCTTAAGATTAATTTATTCTTTTTTAATTCTCTTTTTGATCTATGTCATGTTAGATGAATGCAAAAATAAATTTTAATTTTCTAATAATATAAATAGAAAACGCATGTCTATTTATAAATGTTAGAGAGACTTAACCGTTTGGGTAAAAAGTCATATCTATTCGAATGAAAAAATATCTATTAGAGTAAAAAAGTCATGTTTGTTTACTCTAGACATATATCTATTCAAGGAAAATATTTTTCATTCACTTAAAATGGTTTTAACATATCATTTCCAATAATCTGTCGTATGAACAGATTTATTCAGTAAAATATATATGACTATGTAGACACTAAAGAGAGCACCTGCAAGGCAAGAGGATATTGCATTAGGAGACATGATTTGTGGCTTTGAAACTTTTCTAGTTGAACACTATCAAGTTTAGTTGACTAATCAATAAATATGATTTCTTGAACTATTCAATTATTTGGTGTAAGTTAAGACAACAGTAATCACGCTATTTCTTCCCTCGCACCTTAGGTTTTGATGGTTGTATTCACTTCGGCTATAAATAACTCTTGGATTCGTAACCGCTATAGAGAATTATTTTGATTGGAAGCAACCCCACTTCTAGGTGGCTTTATATTGAAAGTATCCTATCATATCATACCTAGATATAGGAATCATTAAAAAGTATATTTATCCTAATATACCTGTAGGTAATACTTATTTATCATAAGAATGGGTTAAAATAATCTCTCAAGTGTTTATCCTAAATCTTTCATAATTTAATTATCCCACTGAACTAAGATTTTGGGATCTCTCGTCAACAAAATTGGATTACTATTATGAAGATTCTTATTTAATAGGCTTTATTCATATTCCCCTAGACAAGCAGTATACTTGATATCTTGGTAGCCTATTACTAAGTTGATCCATGAGATTCTCCTTTATTTGATATAATTAATGAATATTATATAATTTGATATCAGTTGTTTTATGATATTATGTTTTATGATATTATCATTATATATACTATTTTGTATATTTCTTATATTCGATTGATTATCATAATATATACTTATTACATGCATAAGTTTAACCCAGGAATCTCCTTAAAAAATTCATTTGAGAATAGTTTTATCAAATTTTTTACGTCATTTTAATCCATATAGAGATTTAATAAGCCAACAAACTTTATTCTCTAGGAGCCGGAAATCCCTCACACTATTTCATATAAATTTTTTATTTTAATTTAATATTTAAAATTATCATCTTAATATTTATTTAATGATTTTTGAGACTATGCATTGTTACTATTGTAATTAATATTCTAATCTATATTATCCTTATTGTTGAATTTAAGATTTTGATGATGAAATCAATTAATGAAGTTATGATCTAATACACGTTTGAGTGATGTAGGACTATATGTAGGACTATCTTCGATCAGAAAAGATAAATTGATTGAAGTAGAAAGAATTGGACGTTGGGCCAGAGTGAACATGTTAGAAGATTAGACGTCGGGTCGAAGGATCAGTCGATGTGTCGACAGAAGGACTTCGTGCCATGAGTTCAAGCATCGGGCCAAAGGATCAGACATTACGCCAAGAAGATCGTATGTTGCGAAAGGTCAACATGTCGATCGGGTAATACGCTGAAGGAGAGGACGATATGCCGAAGGATCGGACGAAGCACCAAATGAACCAATGATATGCCAGATAATATAGGATTCATGTTTGTAATTATTTACCTAGATCGAAGTAGTTTAAGGGGCTAATTGAGTTAGTTTTTAGTGTAATCATGCTAACTCAATTAGGAGCTAATTTGGCTTAAATTAGACTTGATTTGGCCCAAGAAGAAGGCTCATTCAGTGACCCAAAAGATGGGTCAGGCGATGGCACGGCCAAACTAATAGTGGACCGCCTATAAGTTGGAAAAGTCAAAAGCCTAGTCTCTAAGGTTGTCAAGCGGTGATACCGTCAGACTGGGTAGTGGTACCACCCAGTGTCAGTGTGCAAGCAATGGTACCGCCCAACTGGATGATGGTACCGTCCAATGTCAGACTGGCAAGTAATGATATCATCTAGTACTAGGGATGGTGTTGCCAGTACTTTGAAAACTCGGGATGTGATCGTTTTGGCTCCAAATTTAAATCTATTTGGGGTCTATAAATACCTTACTCATCCTTTCTCGGTTAACATAAGAACTGAGACCAAAAACTTGAGAAAACATTATTGTAATCTTGTGAGAATTTTCCTTCTCTTGTCTAAGTTTGATTTCAGTTTAAGGAAGGGGTGAATGACTTGTAAAGGTTATCTCCTAAACCTGTGAAAAGGAGAAAAAGGTTGTAAGAGAGTACTTGATCTTTGCCTATTAAAAAAAGATTGACAGTGGAAGACGATAGCCTCGACGGAGGAGGAATCGGGAGTGGATGTAGGTCACTCGATATCGATTTTTATTGAAAGAGATTTGTTTTTGAATCGACGTAATTTTTACGAAAGCACTAATTCACCCCATCTCTTAGTATTGATTTCAATCCTAACACTTGGTATCAAAATTAAGCTTCTCTCCGTTGGTGTAACACCCAAGAGAGATGGCTTTTTACGATATTCAAGATGGTCACTCTATCATCCATTCTTCTATGTTCAATGGGACGTACTACATGTATTGGAAAATATGAATGAGAGTTTTTTTGCTTTCTATGAACTTTGATTTATGGAATATTATCAAATGTGGTCTTGAAATACCCTCTAAACCTATGAATGAAAGGAATGATTTTGAGAAAAAATTATTTTCATTAAATGTAAAAGCTATGAATATCTTATTTTGTGTTTTGGATAAAAATGAGTTTAATCAAATTTTGACTTATGAAACTGCACATGACATTTGGCACACTCTTGAAATTACATATGGAGGCATGAGTACAGTTAAAGAATAAAAAATTAACCTTTTGATGTAGAGTTTTGAATTGTTTTGAATGGAACCAAGAGAAACCATTGGAGACATGTACTCCCATTTTATGGATGTCGTTAATGGTTTAAAAGCACTTGGTAAAAGTTTTTTTAATTTTAAACTTTTTAACAAAATACTAAGATCCCTTCCAAAAAGTTGAGATATGAAAGTGACGATAGTACAAGAGACAAAGGACTTGAATAATTTTTCTCTTGAAGAACTTATTGGGTCTTTAATGACCTATGAAATGACTTATATCGAATATGATGAACATGAGAACAACATTTCAAAGAATAGGAAGGATTTAGCACTTTGAACAAAATAAGACCACTTAGGAGAAAACTCAAGTGATAATGATGATGACCTTGAACTCCTCATAATAAAATTTACGAAGTTCATAAAACAAAAATCTAAGAATAAAAATAAACTTAAAAATGATAAAATAACTTGCTATGAATGTAATCGGTTGGGGCACTTCCAAAATGAATATCCACAACTAAAGAAGAAGGTGCTCACATAAAAAAAAAAAAAAGCACTCAAAGTAACATGGGACGAAATTAGTACATTCGAAGACGAGGAACAAACCAATAAAGACGTGGTGGTGAACTATGTTTTGATGACTTTCAACAATAAGACAAATGACTCAATCAAAACCCTTTTACCTTAAAATGAAATTACTTGATGTATTTCATGAGTTATTTGATGATTTTAAATTAATTAATAAGAAATATAAAATGCTTTAAAAAAAGGATCATGCTTATCTTTCTAGTGATTTTGAAAAAATAAAAAAATGGTGACCATAACAATTACATATTAACTCCTTGCACTAAGTATAAAGAGTTAGATTCACTTAAGAAGAAAAATATATTACTACAATAAACAATAATAAAAGAAAGATCATTGGAATTAAAACAATTATTAACAAATCAAACTTTTGATTGAAAATGCTTTAATGTGTTGTACTATTGACCTTGATGATTGTGATGAAACTTATTTTTTATTTTTAAATGATGATGTAATACTTTTGTATGGAAGACTTGAGCATGTATATATGAAATCAATCACATAAGTTGAAACAAAGAAAAAGGTAATGCATTTTTCTTAAAAAATTTTCAATCTCTATCTTATCAAATTTGTCTTAGATATCCTTAGTAATAATTCTATTTATGTTATTTTGAATCTCTTGAACTATGAAAGTAATTTTGATGATTTGATAATTTGAATTTGAATGAGTTATTATCCAAATCATGATCTTGATTTCTTGATATTTATAACTTGGAGATTTATTCTATATGAATCAAGATCTTTTATCTTGTATGTTTCTTTTTGCTATTTACCATCCAAATGAATCATGATTGGTATCGTTGTTATTTTATCTCCTATGTTTCTTTTGATTTCTCAATTATAACTTGAGATTTTTTTTATGAATCATGAGCTTAATGACTTAAGAATTCTTATGCATGAATCAAGATCTTTTATTATTTGTTCTCTTATGTCTCATTTTGCTATTTACTATAGAGAAGTTTTTATTCTAGGTATGATCTTGATTTTCGATATTTATAACTTAAGAATTTTTTATGTAAATCAAGATATTTCATTATTTGTTCTCCTATGATTCTTTTGTTGTTTACTAAAGAGAACATTTATCCAAATTAATCATGATATGTTATTTGTCTTCTTAAGGTTTATGACTTGAGTTTTATTATGTATAATTTCTTTATATTCATGAATTGGATACCTCATCACCAAATTGATTTTTTTTTATATCTTTCATGTGATGACTTGAACATTTACACCATTGTGTTATTCCTTCTTTTTTTTTTACAATTACAAAGAGGGAGAAAGAATTGCTAGTGTGCACATCTCAAAAGAGAAACAAAAGTGCTAGCTTGCATATATCTCAAGAGAAGCAAAACTTGCTAGCCTTTATACTTCAAAAAGAAGTAAAACATGTCAATTTGCTATCTTATAAAATGATGTAAAGCTTGCTTACTAACTTACATGTTTCAAGAACTTACTAGTTGTACTTTTCTCCTTTATGTTAATGATAAAGGAGAAGAAGTTATGATGATGATTTGAAATATGCATGGGATGATGTACTTTTATGTTATGATTATGCATGAAATACTCATAATTTTTTAAATTTAAAGTTTCCTTCAATATGACATATAGATAGGGGAAGTTTAGTAAAACTCCATCATTAAATGATTGTCATTATCAAAAAGGGGGAGATTGTTGAATCTTAGATTTTGTTGATGAAATCAATTGATGAAGTTATGATCTAATATACGTTTGGGTGACCAGAACTATCTTCGATCAGAAAAGATAAATCGATTGAAGCAAGAAGAATCGGACATTGGGCTGGAGTGAACATGTCAAAAGATTGGACATCGGGCCGAAGGATTGATTAATGTGCCGGTAGAAGGATTTTATGTAGGGAAATCTAGGGGCAACATCACATGTGCAGTAGAAGTACAATACCCTATGCATTGCGGCGCCTCACCCCGCGGGAGAAGCAGTTGCAGGCGCCTCTGCCCGCGGGTTGCTAGCCCCGCCGACTGTAAGCTTGCTGCAAGTAGGCTGCCGATCGACTATTGTAGGCACAACGCTTGTGCATGCGCCGGCACCGTGCTGCCTAACTACGGCTACCACTGTAGGTGGCTATAGGCACACAGATCGAGGGCAACAACTATTGCTGCCCTTCCTTGCTTTTGCGTCAACGATTTTGACGTCAAAAGTTTCTCCAAAACACAACACAAGCAGTTCAAAACCAATCTTTCACACGAATAATATGCCTCTGATATCACTATTGGGAAATCTTGGGGGCGACATCACATGCGCATCGGAAGAACAAAAAACAAAATCCTCTATTCCCAAAGAAATGTTCGTCGTCGTGCGAAGATTGGTGCGCAAAAATCCGTGAAACTTAAAACTACGTATAGAGTAGATTGTGTTATCTAGGGAGATCGTATATCCCTATTTCCCTACAGATCTCTAAGAGAGGGTGAAGGATGTCAAGCGTCCTCTCTAACGGTGATCTACACAACAGGGCTGCGACGACGCTCCTCAAAACTCCAAACCTGCTTTGAGGTGGAGAGGGGGAGGAGAATAGGAGAGGCAAGCAAAGGCTTAAGCCTATGAACCACTGAATCCCTTATATTTATAGAGGTCCCCTGTCGAACCCTAATGGATTCTCCCATATTAGATATTGGATCTGCATTCAATTACCCAAGCCACTTAGATTAGTGGATCTCTATCCAATAATCTCTTATGGGTTCTTATTGGATCTCATCTATAGGATCCAATAATTCAGAGGCTTATTGGATATCCAATACGATAGGGGCTCCGGCGGATATCTCATATCTGAACCTCTACTCATCGTAACACCTACCATATTATTGAATCTCAGATTTTGATGATGAAACCAATTGATAAGTATTTATGATTTAATCTATATTTTGAGTGACGTTGGATGCTTCGATTAGGATGAGACAGTTAAAGCAGGAAGAATCATGTTGGGCCGGAAGAAAACATGTCAAAAGATTAGACGTCGAGCCGGAGGATCGGTCGACGTATCGATATAAAGCTTCAGGCCAAGAAGAGCAGATATTGTGCCAATGATATCCGAGTTGCAAAGTCAACTGGCCGATTGGGCAATAGGCCGCAAGAGAGGACGATGCGCCGAAGAATCAGACGAAGCGTCGAGGGACCAATGACATGCCGGACAATATGATTAATGCCTAGCATTAATTGTCTAGATCAAAGTGTATTTTTTCATGTGCAGGATTAACTACGATGGCAAGGCATAAAGCAAAATGACGCGATTTCGTTGGAAGTTCGAGAGTTCGTTTGAAGTTCTGCAGGAACCAGCCGAGAAGTCTAGGAGCTTACCAAAGAAGCTCGTCGGAACTCGCCAAGAAGATCGTCATGAAGTCCAAGAGCTTGCCGGGAGTCCGTTGGAACATTGCCAAGAGATCGTCGGAAGAAACTAGACTTACAGACTTGTTTAGCTTAGAATATGTCTTAGGAATCGTAGTTGGCACGTAATTGAGATTGGAATTGGGCCAACCTAATTATGGGCTAATTAGGCCCATGTAAGGACTATGTTGGGCCCAATGAAAGGCCCAAACAGTGACCCAAGTGATGGCACCATCGTGGCAAAGTCTTCGAGACTGTGTCAGGCGGTGGTACCGCTAGTCTGGGTAGTGGTACCGCCCCTAACAAGGTGTCAGGCGGTTGTACCACCAGTCTGGGCAGTGGTACCACCCCTGGCAGGGTGTCAGGAGGTGGTACCACTAGACTGGGCGGTGGTATCGCCCAGCGCAGTGTCAGTGTTAGACTAACACTAGTGGTGGTACTGCCCAACGCAAGCGGAGGTACTGCCCGTACCTAAGAAACCTGGGATGAGATGTTTCCAATGAACCATTGGAATGATTTGGAGAAGAAGACTTTTTCCTTAAATGCTAGAGCTATGAATGCTCTATTTTGTACTTTAGATAAAAATAAATTTAATTGTGTTTCCATTTGTGAAACTGCGCACGATATTTGGCACATTCTTGAAACCACTCATGAAGGCACTAATAGAGTAAAAGATTCGAAGATCAATCTTTTAATGCATGATTTTGAGCTATTTCGAATGAAGTCGAGTGAAACCATTATTGACATGTGCACCCATTTTACGATGTCGTCAATGGTTTAAAAGCTTTTGGTAAAACTTTTTCAAAATTTGAACTTGTTAGTAAAGTTTTACGATCACTTTCTAAAAATTAGAATTTGAAAGTAACGACTATTCAAGAATCAAAAAATTTGAATACTTTTTTGATCGAAGAACTTATCGGGTCTTTGATGACCTATAAAATGACGTGCAATGCACGTGAAGAACTCAAGAATAACCTTCTAAAGAACAAGAAGGATTTTG
>LVTN01002145.1:0-35884 GCA_001649415.1 Musa itinerans | reverse complement strand
GATACTTTAATATATATATATATATATATATATATATATAGAGTGCAGTGGTAAAAAGATTCATTTGTAAAAGGAGAGATCTTAGGTTTATTCATTTCAGATACAAAAATGACGGATCCCAACCAACTAGAGTCATACCTCTCTTGAATATGACTTGGATTTTTCACTTGAGCGTATAAGAGATCTCGACTTAGCATTATTTGAGAAGTATACACCCAACCTCATAACCTAGATTTTTCAGGATTGTTATAGACTTCTTCTAGCATTGGTTACTGAAAAAGGACACCGGATGAAGGCATTGTGAGCATCGTATAAGGCCATTTGTGTGTTGAACATGATAATATGCTCAATAGAATCAACACCCCATCCAGATGACTTAGATTCATGAGATGGCATAAGCTGAAGTTTAAGAAAGTTGTCCATCCTTGTGCCACTTGTTAGTGTTACCATTCTTTTTAACTAATATCTCTTTTTAACTAATATAGGAGCTTTGGTTGCTATGTATCAATTTGCTCTTTGAAGTAGGTTGAGAAACGCTATGGAGCTTCTAGGTTATCTGATGGATACATGGATCAACACAAAAGAATAAAAGTTGATTACTTGTCTAGGTTTATTATTGAACTTCATGACATAGTTGAGATATTTATGTGCTTAATGAATAATTAAGTTTTATGTTATTGTTAGATGCATTAATTGTGAGAGAAAATGGATGACAATTTGGATCATCCTAATTAGGACTAAGACTTGTTATACGAGACCAAACAATGCCTCAACATGAAGAATGACTTGGACCCTCGATTGAAAAGGAAACCCATGGTCACTCAGGACCTATCATTGGTAGTATGATCTAGAACCAATCTAGATGCCCTTGTTGAGTGAAGATAGAGACTTTTGGTCCAAGATTAACTATTGTAATGGAAATCGAGAGAGGGTCTCTTCATTGAGATGTTCTTTGTGAGACTTCGTATTTTTTCTATAGCATTATCTCAATAGTTCTCTTTGTAGTACTAATCTAATATGACTAAGTTTGGTTATCAATTTGATTTATTAAAATTCATATAATCTGATCTCTTATTTTATTACTCTTGTGTTTAAAAGAGGAAAGGCTATTGAGCACTCATTAATGTGAAAATTTTTCTTTCAAACATAAAAGAAATATATCTATCATATCCCTCGTATTACTTCAATTTGAGAGCAAAAGACACTCCTATCTTATATCTTGGTTTCTATAAGAGAGTGTAAAGAGTGGGCTTAATTAGTTACCTTAAGCATTTCGATCTTTATATTTTTAAAAGTTATATTAGGATCCTTATACTTATAAAAGTTTTGCTAACAAAAATATTGTAAGATTTACCACTGAGCATGTGTTGACTCTGCATCACTTTGATTTATCACTAAGCACGTATAATATTTTCATCAGCAAACTCGATAGTGTGAGGAGAAACGAGATTAAATATTTTACTTTCATAAGAATAAGGCTTTTAAAAGTGTAGGGATCGAGATGTTAAAGATAGCTAAACTATAGGGGATAATTTATAATTAGTCCAAAGAGTGTGTATGAAAAATTCCTTGCGATGAATAAGTTAGTATGTATTCATTCGTTTTGGACATTAAATATTTATAAATATTCATTCAATAAGTTTTAAATAAAAATATTTGAGAAGTCCATTAAATATAATATTATTCTTATAACCACCTATTTAATTAAGTAATATAACCTTTAAACACTCATGATATATCTGCTAAATACTAGCTGGATTTCATGTATTATGTTTTGGTTAATTAAAAATAATGATCATATCACCATCCATACTTCTCATTGTACATCTAAGATTTTTTTTTTTTTTTTGTCTTAATGCACTCATTGCTTTAGAGAATGCAATAGAACAATCCATTGGGCTGCCTCAAAGGACGACAGGAAGATACTTTGGGTTTTCCAGAAGGAAGAGTTTCCTGCAGATTTTTGTTGATGACCTTCATAGGTCATTTTTATAGACCTTTGTAATTAAACCTTTATATTTTTTTGAAAAAAAAATATAACTTAGACATGCGAACATTGAGTGTACAGCTTTTGTCCTCCAAAGGTACTTCCCCTCTCCTTCGAATTGAAAATACTTGGGGTGTAAGATGAAGATTGAGATAGGATTAAGAATAGGCTTGTATTATTAAGAGTTAAAAGAGTTGATTAGTATATCTTAGGTTTCCTTAATAAAAATTTTCAACAATATGAGCATAATACATATAATCCTCTTAGAAGGCAAATTTATAATACAATAAATATTTCCATGCTTTTTTCTCTATTATACGTGAAATTTCACCATGCAGATTATTCCAAATCTGCTTAATTTCTCTTTATCGCATCCATTTAAATCTATCGTTTCTCGTCATCCAGCATTTGCATTATTTTCATTCTATTCACAACATAACGTTCTATCACAACGAAAGGGAGGTTTGTTTTCCAAGCATAACCAGTGAAGGAGCAAAAGGCAAGACTAATCGTAAGCAATAATTCAGTATCTAATGGATCCTTTTGTTCCCAAAGAACCCTTATACTATATTATACTGCACTAATCCTAGCAACTAATGACTCATTACAAGCATCTTAGACTTTACATGCGATAGGACGACGCAAGCTAACATGACGATGATGATGACGATGATGATGGTGTAGGGCAAGGAGTAAGAATGGGAGGAGCCATCGGTTGGAGTTACAACCATCAAGCTCAATCGGTCCTCGACATGGGAGTGAACCATCCAAGCAAATCATCTGCCACTTCCAACTCCGCGACTTGGAATGTACGCCCAGTCTGCATGCAATATCTCCTCAAGTGATCTTTAACACTCCTTCGATAATAAATACAGTTTGACTTTATGAACTCTGACTCTAACGATGATTTCATGTTGGATACCGACACCCCCTCCGAGAAGTCGCCGATGAAGAAGCTACGACCGCCCAAGCTATTCACCTTCACTGCGCGAAGCCATAGTCCCCACTTCCTGACCTTGAAAACCTTTAACTGTTGCAGCTCTGATCTCGGGTCGGTGTTGTAGTACACGACGAAGACGTCACCATCGGACCCCACCAGCCTACCCTTGAATGAGCTAGAATGACGTTCTCCCTCTCCTCTATTCAGGAAGGGAATGGGGATGACCAACGCCTTGCGACGGGGTTTGAACATGTAGATCCTGATTTTTGCCGAGTCAGTCAGAACATACAATCTTCCATGATGAAACATAATGTCCATCGGCTCGTCATCTATTTCCAATGTCCTGAACGTATGATCTCGTAGTTTATGTACAGTCACACTTTTGTATGGTTCTAAGAATCTATTACCCAACGTTATGAAGAGACAATCTGTCGTAAGCGGAGATGTCGATATGATGCCCTTATCGATATGGTGGCTGCATGGAGAAATATCGAGTGTAGCTCCCGTGATTGGGTTTAGGAGACGAGCCTTAGAACCAAGGAAAACTTCTGGAGGATTGTGTGAGAACGTCAACCAGCCTTTGGACGACCCGCAACACCACTGGCTTTGAAACTCCTCTGCCATCTCCATGCCTAAGCTTCGTCGTCCATTGGAGACGGGACAAAGGCTCCATCTTCGAAGAGCCGGACTGCTGGGGGAGACCACCAACCATGGAGCACGAGAATCAGGGTGGAAGTTGATGGTTGAAGTAGTTGACCACCAAGATTTACAGACAACGCCAACACGGATATGATCGGCTATAGTTAGGTGCTTTAGGATCATCTCCATCACATTCATCTGAAGTTGAGACCATCTTTCTTCTTCATCTTTGTGTGGAGGAGCCATTCGTCCTCGAGTACCTAAGAGAATTTAATTTGTTTCAGGAAAGTAGTAGCGTGCAAAATAAATAAAAAGATTAAGTGTCATAATTAGGAAGGAAACCAATCATCTAATAATACCCAAATTTACATTAGAAAAAAAAATTACCAAATATTAAAAAGAGGCTTATTCTTAAAAAATAAATCGATGGTCTATTTTAATTCTTATTTGGATTTACTTTTGAGATAGGTTTAAATTTGGTTATCCATTTAACTTAGCGAAATCGACTTGACCTTACTTAAGAGTATTACCAAAAATAAAAAATATATATATCATATGGCTCTCCTCTCACTTCAGTTCGAAGGTAGATGCTCGCATATTATATCTCACTTCCTACAAAAGATTATATTAGGAGTTTTTCTTGTAAAACGTCTTTGATGATAAGCATTATGAGTTTGATCTCTTTAGAACATCTTTCTTACAATTAATTATCGATTTAACTTTTACCCTTGTGATACTCGTGCTAGTGTGCTATATCTTTAAACTCTAAGGATATCATATGCCCGAGTCTCGATTGATCAAAGATAGTGACTATATCATTGATCAAAGACAGTCAACATGGTTGTCCATTTCTCATAGTTGTTAGTATAAAGTTGGACTCATCTTCTTAGTAGAGTACATCTTGGATTCACGGGATGATGAAGTTGAATTGGGTTGGCCTCTTGAAAAAGTATTTGTGGCATTGAGTCGGTTGGTTGGATAATCAAGCTAGAGTCCATTACGAAGCTTAGAATTAGTTATGGCTATAGAATAATAAGATATTTATGTGTTTGATGAACAATGGTGATAGAAAAAGGATAATGGTTTGCATGATTCCAATTCCTATGAGACCATATAAGGCATCAAGAAGAAGAACGACTTGAGTTGGACTCTCGACTAGAAAGAAAACCCATGATCAATTAGAACCTATTATCGGTAGTATGAGTTTAAGATCAATATGGATGTTTTTTAGAATAAATATGGAGACACTCGGTCTAAGATCAACGGTTATAATGAAAGTTGAAGAGCTTATCAGACTTTATGTGCTATGTTTTTCTATGATATCATCACGAGGGCTCTCCTTGTAGCATTAATATGATATAATTGAATTTGGTTATCAATTCAATTTGATCAGTACTATTATGTCATAAGAAAATTTTATTTTCTTAAATATAAAAAATGCATGTATCACTTTTGTTGGAGGGTAGAAAACACTTCTATTTCATATTTCATTTCCTATAAGAGAGTGCATTAGAGATTTGCATGACAAAATCCCTCCTATGGTCAAGTTTAAAAAATTATAAATATTTATTAAATAAGTTCTAAGTAAAAAAAATATTTGAGAAGACCACTATATATAACATTGTTCTTGTAAATAAATATTTAATTAACTAATATAATATTTAGATATTTGTAATATATCCGTTAAAAACAAACTGGATTTTATGTCTTATATTTTAATTAATTAAAAATAATAATCATATCTCCCTCCCTACGACTCATTGTGCATCCACGAACTTAGGGTTGCCTTTGAGTTCAGATCGGACTCCGACTTCATCGATCACCATATGCCCTCATATTTTGCTCAAAATCCTCGTCTCCAAGTGCGCCGCAAGCCGTCCGTCAGTGTCTACTTCATGATAGATAGCCCACCACCATCCGTCGTCTTCCTCTCGGCAATCGATTTTGGTTTAAACCAGAGCGGAGACCGCTTGTCGTTGACAGCGTAGCCCAAAACAATGTTACCAACTCGGAGTAGAATCCTTCTCTGCAGCTTTAGGGCTTCTCTTCCCCGGCTTTCTTCTCCGCTTCAAACCCTCGCCCCCTCCCCGCGGGACGTTCCTCCGCCCGACCCCCTCGCCGACCTCGTACGCTTCCACCTCTCATCCGGCGACACCGATGCCGCCGTCGCCGCCATCCGCAACTCCGCCGACCTCGGGCCCCCTCCCTCCTCCCCCGCTGCCCTCAACCCGGTCTTCTCCGCCCTCTCACGGACCGGCCAGTTCGCCTCCGCCATCTCCCTCTTCGACTCCCTCTCCTGGGCGCGCGACGCCGCCGACCTTGTCACCTTCAACATCCTCATCCACTGTGGCTGCCAGTCCCGCCAGATCGATGTCGCCCACCAGCTGCTCGGTGAATTGCGCTCCCGTGGGTACACACCCGACGTCGTGTCCTTCAACACTTTGATCAAGGGATTGTGCGACGAGCGCAGGGTTTCAGATGCTTTTGCAGTCCTCGATGAGATGAAGCAGGAAGGCATCCTGCCGAACAGCTACACGTACTCGATGCTGATAGGGCTCGTTACACGGGGTCGCTCGGATTCAGAGAAAGGCTTGAACTTGATTCGAGAAATGCTGCAACTTGGATTGGAACCTAGCATAGTGAATCTTAATTGCGTTCTTTTGGCATCCTGTAAGGAGGTCAAGATTGATGTGGCAAAAGCTCTTTATGGGAGGATGAGTAAATCTGGAATTTTGGGAGATGTCGTCTCCTACACTTGTTTTGTCAATGCATTGTGTAAAAAGAAGATGCTGGCTGAAGCAAAAACTCTTTTTTCTGAGATGCAGCAGAAGGGAGTATTTCCAAATGTTGTCACATATAATGCTATAATTCATGGGCTTTGCGCTAATTGGTCTTTGAAAGATGCAGTGGCAATGATCGACCAGATGTTGGTTAATTGTTTGAGGCCAACTATATCCACGTATACAACCCTCATGGATGGGCTCATTAGAGCTGGGAAAGTCGAAGAGGCTTTAAAATATTTGGATGTGATGAAAGGACATGGTTCAGGCCCGGACAAGTACATCTATGGTACTTTGCTCAATGGCTTATGTCATAAAGGGAGAGTGGAGGAGGCAATGAAACTCTTCCGTCTAATGGAATCTGATGGACTGGCTGATGTTGCTGCGTACAACATGTTGATTGGTGGATTTTGCCGTGTTGGAATGATGGAAGAAGCCGTGAAACTTTTCCGAGAGGTTACTGAAAATGGGTTGGAGTGTGATGTTATCATGTGCACCACCTTGATCCATGGCTTCTGCAAGAATGGAAAAGTTGAAGCTGCACAAGAGATGCTAAGCCATATGGAGAGGAATGATCTCAAGCCTGATGCCATCACATATACGGCATTGATTGAGGGGTTATGCAAAACAGAAAATTATGATGCTGTGGAGCAGCTATTAGACTATGTGGAAAAGATTGGCATTGAGCCAAATTCAGTTGCCTATAAAGGTTTAGTACGTCGGTTGTGTATATCAGGGCACTCTGATCGGGCTGTCGATTTGCTAGAAATGATGAAACAAAGAGGACAGCAACTTAGTCCTGAAACTTGTAAGGCACTTTTAGATGAAATCAATGGGGCAAAGAAACTTCAAAATACTGAGAATCTGCAATGCCAAATGGAAGAAATTGGTTAGAACCTGCTGGTGTTACCTTTCATGTATACACAGTAATTATTTTGAAGACATGCAATCCTAGGAAGCCAAGGATGATTTAAGGACCCTACATGATATCTTAGATCAAGGAGCTATTTTTGTGCACTGTTTAATCTTTACAAATAACTTATCTGCTCTACAAGTTGCTCTCCATACATGTTATCCAAGTAGGGTGAAAAATCAAGATTCTAGGCTACAAATGCATTTGTTGTACTGTTTCTGAGAGAGGAATTGACACTGACATTACAATACAAGGGTGAAGAGAGAGGAATTGACCCTTTCTTGCGGGGGTAAGCAAACGTGCAAGATCAAGCAAGTAGGAAGATTTGGCAAGCACAGAAGGAGACTTGACTGATCTGGTCACCGTGAATTGATTTGCAGCTGAAGCGCGAATTCCTAATCCTGCTTATCAGAAACATGATATTTTGCGTTTTTGTACAGAGAGCGCATCCCATAATTTTGGATAATAGGCGAATGAATGTCCTCGAGGGACCGTGATTTACTATATTGGATTATGGACTTGCTTCACCATCAAAAGGAGGAGAGTGAGAAAAAGGATTTTGATCACTTTGATAAATCCTGAATAGGATGTCAGTAGCATCTAGATGTGTCCTCAATAGGATGTCACTCAAATTCAGTTGACTACAAACGTTTACTACATTGGTTGTGTATGTCAGGGCACTTGGATTGGGCTGTCTATTTGCTGAAGATGATGAGACAGAGGTCAACAACTCAGTCCTGAAACTTGTAAAACACTTTTAGTTTAAATCAATGGGGTGAAGAAACTTCAAGATACTGAGAATCTGCAATGCCAAATCGGAGAACTTGGGTAGAACCTTTGGTGTTACCTTTTATGTAGTCTCAGTAATTATATTGTAGACATGCAATCTTAGGAAGCCAAGGATGATTTAAGAAGGATGCTACATGATATCTTAAAGCAGTGATCAAGGATTTTTGTGTTCTGTTTTACCTTTACAAGACTTGCTTGAGATCTGCTCTACAAGTTTCTCTCAATTCATGTTATCTAAGTAAATTTGATTATTTTGATAAGTCCTTAACAGAATGTCACCTGCATCTAGAGGAAAGGATTGAAACTATGATTCACTCTCTACATCAGGACTCTCATGGCTGAAAAGAAGGTAGTAAATAATTGCAAGGGTCTACTGTGTTTAGGCAGGAGCATCCTATGTTGTAAGTTCATTTCCTCCTGTATTAATATTAGTTCCTACCAAATCTAAAGAATAAATATGCGTATTTTGCTTCATTTACTGGAGTATCTATCATTGTTGTTGAGAAAATTTAGAACTTTACATAGCCTATCTATTGCATGAGCTAAGCTTCTGTGACCTATACCTGTTAAGCAGGGATGAATCTTACTGCAGACATCGTTTACATGTATTGTTTGCATGGCCAAAATGTTTTCACATCTTGGGAAGTGCATCATAAAATTTTCCTTACACAGTTGTTGGAAGTCATGGAATGAGATAACATGACATTAGTCATAGCAAGTTGATGCATATCCTGGGCAGAGTCTGTCCTTCACAAAGCAGAAGAAACTAGTGTGCCAAACAAATGGCGTCTTGTTGAATTACTCACAAAGTTATACTGGCTAAAACTTTGATCATTCGAATATGATATCAAAACTGTGTCCTATAAGCCTAACAGAAAGAAGTGCTACAAAATTCTCTGGGGATTGGTTCATTGAGTTTGAGTAAACTTTTAGCTCATCACCTGAGTAGCAAGTAATGTGCTCATTGAAGCATTGTCATGACAAGAATCTGCAGTTAGGTTGTGGAGGGCTTTATGCAAGAAAAAACAAGGGCATATAAGCAATGTTAGTATTAGTACTTAAGTATGAACATCAATGTTGTTGGCATTATATGACATGGTGAAGTCCTAACAGATGTTAGAAAGCTTAGACAATTCTTTTTTTTTTACAGTTTGTGTTGCGGTATCACAGTGTAAAGACAATTATATCTCGCAACTTATGTTCTTAACATGATTACAAATTATCTCATGTCATTAACATTCATTTTAGAAATTTATCTACCCAAACACACCTATGTGGTCAAGTTAATAATATCATATAAACATCTTCTGTTATTTACTAATTGCTATATATAACTTGTGTTATCAGTTAATCGTAAAAATCATTTTTGATTAATATTTAATTATAAAAAACTTCTACCATCAATTAACTGCAAAACAACTTCCTTCTGTTATTAATAATTGCAGGAAAAAACATGTTCTTGCATTCATTTATAGTTGAACACAATTGGAAATATGCTCCTTATCATGGAGGTGGTGCCTGTACTTCTCACTTAGATGAGGATAAAGAGGGTGGGCAGAGGATTTTTACTGATATATACTCTAATTTTCATATGGTCAAATGGTGGTTCTCAAAGCCTATGGGCTATGATTGCATCATCAGCTCAATAGAAGAAGCCTATCTCAGCATGCCCACAACACAAATGAGCTTAATGTTGTGACCTTACATGCAAGACATGAATATTCTCATGGCAGGAAGCAAAGTATAACTTAGAGAGAGTACCTTGCAGAAAGCAGATGTCCAACAACATAAAAAAGCAGGCTTGTATTGAACATAAAGTCCCATATGCTTTGCCCCTGAGGCCAGACTTCTAAAGGCACGAGGGCCTTGTTGAGACCTACAAATACCACACAGCATACCTCTTCCACAACACCCACAAAATAATTTTAGCCTCCATACTTCCTATTTCTGCAACTTTCTACAAATTTTCACCATGTCAAACTACCTGTGCTTGATTCTGCTGTCCTTCTTCATGCTGACATCGATAGCTGCTGGAACTCAGTTTAAGGTAGGAGGCTCAAATGGATGGAGTGTTCCTGACACCAATGCCATGTCGTACAGCCAATGGGCTGAGAAGAATCGATTTAAAATCGGTGACTCCCTATGTAAGCTCTTCAATCAATATATACTTGCTTGCTTCCATGAATTCACAATTCACTATGCTAATGCGATCCATTTGAAAATTTTGTGGTTCAGTGTTTGCCTATCTTCCTGATGAAGACTCGGTGCTGTTGGTCAACGCTGATGCTTACAATAGCTGCAATACGTCATCTTTCGTTGATTTCTTCAATGATGGCAATACAGTGTTCACCTTCACTCGCTCCGGCCACTTCTACTTCATCAGTGGAAAGAAAGATAACTGCGACAAGAACGAGAAGCTAGTGGTGGTCGTCATGGCTGATAGGAGCAACAGATCAAGCTTAGCACCTGCTCCCCTTCCTGCTTCTGCTTCACCTCCTCCACCTTATGGATGGGTGGCGGAGGAACCAACTGCTCAGCCCCCGCCGCCAAATGGGGCATCTTCGAGGGTGGTTGGCATGGTCAGCACAATTGGTGCTGTGCTTGGAGCTTTGTCATATGCTTTCTGAGGTTGTCTTTGTGTGCAAAGTGAGGATCTATGTGTGCTACCAATCTGTGAGCTTGAGTTGCATGTATTGGAAGTTGTGGAACTAAATCACATAAAAGTGAGAGTTTGCTTGTTGCTGCATGCTAGTTTGATGCGCCATTCCTATGTATATATAGCTTGAGTTGCTTGTGTCAAAAGTTATGGAACTAAATCTTATGAAAAATCAATTGATGCTGCAGATTCTTCCTCGATGAATCATGCATTTTCTCTTTTAATTCTTTTGCAAGCTTTCGCCTTATATCCTTTCTTTTGAAAAGACTGAATGAAATCGAATTCGCTGGCGGAGTTTTTGTTCCAAAAATCGTGAAATGATGGAATCCAAATTTTCTTCAAATGCTTTCCACATAAAGATATTGCATATATAGTATGCACATGAAAAGGTAGGACTATAAATACATGATTCCGAAGCAGGATGTGAATGAAGCCATTCCTTGTCTCTCTCAATCTTCCATCTGATCTGTTTCCTTCTTCAGATTTGTCACATACTTCTCCGTTAACTCTCTTTTTCCCATCTTCTTATCTCCCTCATCACCCTATCTTCTTTGCATTAGATTATCTTGATCAGAATCTTGAATGTTGTGCTTGCGGCCAACTTCTGTAGATTTTGCATGTCAAAAACCAATCCTGAAGACATGACACTGTACGTATATGCATAATCGAGAGAGTTGAGTGCGTGCTATCTAAGTCAAGATGAGATTAGTGCGAACGACAGCATTCAACGTGGGCAATCCATGAGAGCTCAGAAGCTGTGGTGGCGTCGAAAATGTACCAGGATCCATGTGCACCACGCGAGGTTTCGTGAACGAAACAGCAGCAGATGGGTGGAAGAGAAACCACACCAAAAGTTACCAGAGATTTTAGCTTCAACGAGACACATTCTGCAGTGTACTCACAGAAGTCTATGTCTTCAACAAACTGTTTGATGAAATGCCATGCTACTATATTCTCTTACATGTTGCAGTGAGCTTTCAGCTACTATTGCCACAGTGGTGCCTGTGGTTGATGTTTGTATACCAATACCTAACAATGGATAACTTTCCATCAATTAGGGTAGAGGCTTTGTGAACAAGGTGGATGCATGTCTCCATTTAATTAGCCTTCATGTTTTCCTTCCAGATCAACTTCCATTATCTCTCTCTCTCTCTCTCTCTCTCTCTCTCTTATGATTATAATTCACTGCCTTACTTCTGTCTTTCATTTTACTGTACAGTAGCAGATGCTTATTCTTCAAACTCCAGTAAAAAAAGATAGTGGGAAGACAAACTTTAGGAGGTCTTTGTCTGCATCTTCATCACAGTAAAAGAGTGTAGACTTTTGAGTAGTTGACCATACGACTAGCACATGGAATGCTCTTCTTCTTCCTTCTGCCCATATTGTGATGTTCCTTGTATTGTTGCAGGGGCAGCACATTTATTTATGGTGCATATATCTTTTAAATATTGGTCCATGTCTATCATATTCTGACAGGATGGCTTGTGTCTTATTCCAGATTGCTTGTTGATGGATGTTTATCTAGATTCGATTCTAGACATAATTGGATCATACTGTATACACCTTTACTCTATGGAAAATATATACTCCTTTAATGTATGGGTAATCAATTTAAGGACTTGCAGAAACAATTATGAACAGAGCAGGGAAGTACATAAATCTAAGAAATTGCATGCAGTCATTGACTGACTATTTATTAACATTAGTCTTGAGGAATGTCAGGTACAGTGCAGGGCATGAACTATAAACTGTTTGTTCTTGTAATCTTGATTTAATGATAACTGGGACTTGGCAACTTTCCCCACTTTTGTGTAGTTAAAATCAACTCATTTTTTCTCAGATTGTGTTTTGACATGGGAAAATATAAATATCAGAATTCGCGACATAGATGATTCATTTCTTAGCTTAAAGAAGGATCAGCCTAGCAAAAAATACTTGAGATCATTTTTTATGATTGAATAAAATGCAATAGCACTTGAAGCTGTTTCCTGATGTTGAACTTTGGTCTACTTGATTGCTTGCAGAGTGTACAAGTATGCATACATTTTGAACATGCTGATGATTCATTATACAAAGGGGTATGTTTCAATTCATATTCTTCCCTTAAGCATTTGGTTCAACTGCTACATTTTGAGAGCTTCAGTTGATCATTTGTTGCATGCCTATTCTGACTTCTACTTTGGTACCCAAATGAATTATCAAGTTGAAGATGTGTGATTTCTTTTTCCTTTGCTTTTGACTGAAACAGGAAGTCAAAGCACACAAACCTTACTCCAATTGGATTGAGATGAAGAGTACAAGATAATGAGGGCATAGTCATGGGCTTGTACATGGTGATTAGTAAGTAATACCAATCAACAAAAACCTGCACAAGATTTTTGATCTATTCATTTGCACATATGTAGAACAGATTCATTAAACCAAAAGTCTCTTCTAGAAGATAGTCTACTGACATGGACAAAGGAACTAAACAAGGCTCTCTTTTCTTCAGCTCTGTGCATCCTTTTGTTCTCTCTATGAACTCAGATCCATTCACAGTTTCTTCCAGTTCATGACAATTCCGATCTCTCACAACATTCTCCTGCAAATTCCAGAATCAGAAGACAGATTGGTTACATTACCTAAGCTGTGTCCCTGTGGTCATCCTTCTCGCCTGTGTTCTTAGTCAAGTAATTGAAATCAGTAACCTGTTGCAAGGAATCCATAAAAAAGAAATAACTCAATACAACATACAAAAGATAAGATGGAAAACATGTATATTCTAACCTTGGGACTACTAACAGGTGAACTGGCTGTATCTTCCAAGGAATCATCATCCACCAGCCTCTTCCCCTTCGTCTTCTTCAGGCTCAGCTCTCTGTAATCCTCGGTCACTTCAAAGCTGCCCGACAGCTTCCACGCAACAGATGAAGCAGCGTCGGAGACCACAGAAGGCTCACTGACAGCACCGGAGGAGAAGACACCACCTGCCTTTTCTGCTGCTGTAGCCATGTAGTCCTCAAAGTATATGGTCCAACCACTCTCCTCAGAGGAAGCTGAGCCAACCTTGGAGAAGAAGGCGCTATCCATTGAGGAATTGATTGATTCCTCCATCTTAGGCAGTGGGAGATATGGTGGGTAGTGCATCAGGAGAGAAGAGCTCTGTGAGGTCTATATAGAAAACAAAGAGAGGAGAAAGCAAATGAAGACTGAGAGAGAGAGAGAGAGAGAGAGAGAGAGAGAGAGAGAGAGAGAGAGAGAGAGAGAGAGGAGAAAGAGGGGGCTGCTTTGACATTAGAACTCTGCTACCTAACACTCACCAATTCTCTTTCTTTACCATTTGTGTATCTGCTACCATTGACCATGGAAATTTGCTTTGGAGTTGGTCAGCCCTGTGAGCGTTATGAACCGTTTTTACAGTTGGGATTCAAGGGGGATTAAATGACTCCATGACACCCTAAAGTTACAGAGACACCTCTTTAGGAAGCTTATAAGCTGAGGATACTGATATCAAAAGAATAATTCAGAAAATTAATAATACAATATAAATTCCATAAAATAGGCAAACGTAAGATTTAGATAGTTCGATACTATTTATCAATGTTTATGGAAAAAAAACTTAAATAATTTCCTATATGGGAATAATAAAATCCAAAACAAAACTCAATTTTTAGTTAACCTAAACTTAGTTTAAAGGCCCTTATGCATTCTCTCGTATCTCTAAATTTACTAGAAAAAATAATATACAAAGTTTTTTTTTTTCGTGCATTCTCTATTAAATTTTAGTTTATATTTGTTGTTTCTTTGAGTAATTCTTATTTTGCTTATTTTAGCAAGTTCTCATCCACCTGTATTTTCTTACATTTTTTTTCTATCTAGTATATTATAATTATTATGATTCAACCTAATATGATAATTGGTAAGTTAATTTTATTGAGCCCAAATCATTGATTAAGAGATTAACATGTCAATAGGATCGAGTGCGGGGGTGCTTCTCCCGTCTTCATCTCCATCTCTCATCCTCTAATCTCACATCCTCACCATATTCCTCCATCCCCACCTCATGACAAGGTGAGACGAGGGTGATGATAAGGAATATATGAATTTTCTATATTCTCTTAATTAATATATTTTTTAAAAAATAAAAATATTATCAAATTAATTAACTATATCAAATTTATAGATAATAAGAATACTTTTAAAGCTTACACATCATAATAATATTCAAATATAAATATATCTAAATATAAACAAAACCAAATATATCCAAATATAACCATAACCAAATAAATATAAATATATCTAAATAAATTTATAAATTAATATTTTTATATCAATATCGGTTTTTCAATTTTCATACTCACATATCTACGAAGACTGATCCTACGTAAATATAAAAATTTATAAAATATCTAGCAATAAAACTTAAAAATAAATAATATTATTAAAATTTAAGTATATATCAATTATCGAGGTAACGAAGTGGTGAGAAGGTTGGGAAATGAAAATTATGAAATGAGGTTGAACCAGTAAATCTCAATTAGGATTTTGAACTTTTGATGAAATATTTTATTTATTTATATTATTATTTTATTTATAAAATTTTTAAATATATTAAAAAATTAAATACAAGATTGATTTAGTGGTTAATGTTGGAATGTTAGAGTTATAGGTATTAGGTCTATTTTTAAAATATATTTTTTAATTTATGTTATTAAAAAAATATTATATATAATATAATTATATAAATACAGTGGGGATGAGATGGGGAGTGATCTATCTGATAGAAATAATAGAAGATAAGAACAAATATTGAAAGAAGCTTTATTGAATAATGGAAGATGCAATACATTAACATGTTCCTTCTCCTATTTATAGGATTAATATTGAAAGAAGCTTTATTGAATAGTAGAAGATACAATATGTTCCTTTTCCTATTTATAGGATTAATATTGAAAGAAGCTTTATTGAATAGTAGAAGATGCTTCAATACATTAACATGTTCCTTCTCCTATTTATAGGATTAGGAGGAATGATTTCCCTCAACAGAATAGAGGATTCTATCATCAGCTCTGATATCATGATAGAAATAATAGAAATAATAAAAGATAATAACAAATATTGAAAGAAGCTTTATTGAATAGTAGAAAATGCTTCAATACATTAATAGAGGAATGATTTTCCTCAACAAAATAGAGAGATTTCTCATATCTTATTTTCTATCACTATCTGTCTACGACCCATAATCGCATAGGTAATTAAAAATACCCTCCATCCTTATGGAACGATGGGTGCTGTTGATGCAGCTGCTGCCTCTCCGCTGCCCTTCTCCACCCAATTTATTCTGAAAAGGACCTCTCCTGTCGCTTCTCTCAATCTCTCACCTAAACAAACTATCATTTTGTGAGATTTGTGGCATCATTAAGATAAGTTTTGGTATACCAATCGTAGTGCTGATTCTAACAATTAGCCATATTCGAGTGTTGTGATGTAATGTGATCGATCGGGATTATTTATTTAGATTGAGATCGATATCCACGCAAGATCTGCGTATGTTAATCCATATAGAAACTAACAATGGTTACGCGAGTCGATTGATTTCTGTTTTAGATTTTGTGTTCGTATATGTTTTTGGAGATCGGACTCTTCCTACGTGAATCCAATAAAATCTAACTAAATTGTTGAGGGGGAGTTCTCAAACAATTTCTAGCTTATCCAATCTCATTCGGGATCACAAAGCTTCTCTTACATCTATATAATCCAAGCTAACATTTCCTTTCTCATCTCTCCATCTCAATCATGGCTGCTTCTTCTTCTTCTTCTTCTTCCCTCTTCCTCCTCTTACTCCTCTTTGTCTTCGTTGTTTCTGCAACCTCAAGACACCTCGGTCACTCTGCTCTGCACTCCTACTTTAGAACTCACCGCACCGGCCTTCCCCCTCGTTCGACGTATGGGCCAATCAAGACCAATGGCCGCAACTACTCCTACGTCTGCGACTCTCGCAGGTTCGCCGACTTAGGTCTCAGAGCGACCGACTTCGCTTACTGCAACAAGAACCTCTCGTACGAGCAGAGGGTGAAGTCGCTGGTGGGCAGCTTGTCGCTGGAGGAGAAGGTAGGGCAGATCAGCGACCAGGCTCGGGGCGTGCAGCGGATCGGACTGCCGCCCTACAGCTGGTGGTCCGAGGCGCTCCATGGCGTCTCCTACGTGGGTCATGCTACGTACTTTGGCGACATCGTCCCCGCCGCCACTAGCTTTCCCACCGTCATCGTCTCCGCCGCCTCCTTCAACGAGTCCTTGTGGAAGTCCATTGGCCAGGCCAGTGATCTAAGTACTCTTTCTCTAAGAACTCGGATGCTGATGACGTGACATCAACAATCTCATAAATCTCTCCTCGTGATCTTTGACAGGTGGTTTCTACGGAAGCGAGAGCAATGCATAATCTAGGGCATGCTGGATTGACCTTCTGGAGTCCCAACATCAATGTTGTTAGGGATCCTCGATGGGGAAGAATTCTCGAGACACCAGGAGAAGATCCTTTTCTTGTCGGTAAATATGCCGCCAACTTCGTCAGAGGCTTGCAAGATGTCGAGGGCCATGAAGTCGCAGCAAATCCAGATTTCAGGCCATTGAAGGTGTCTTCTTGCTGCAAACACTATGCAGCATATGATGTAGACAACTGGTTTGGCATCGATCGCTACCATTTTGATGCCAGGGTAATCTTCAATCAATCACTTGTTGTCACTTTAATCGAATGATCTCTCTGTATCGAGTTCTTCTTTCAAGTTCATATATAGGTTGCAGCGCAAGATATGGTGGAGACGTTCCTTCTTCCTTTTGAGATGTGTGTGAAGGAAGGTGATGTTAGCAGTGTCATGTGCTCTTACAATCGTGTCAATGGCATCCCTGCTTGTGCAGATCCAAAGCTTTTATCCCAAACCCTAAGGGACGATTGGAAACTTCATGGGTAAGAATCTACAAACCAAATATATTTCTTCATTACCTGTAAGTATGAGTCTCACTTTTTGTTCTTCAAATTCTTCAGATATATAGTCTCTGACTGTGACTCGCTCGAGGTTATGCATCACGGCCACAAATGGCTCGGTGATACACCAGAGGCAGCCGTCTCTCAAACACTTCGTGCTGGTGAATCACATTTCATGCTCGGCTTAAGCTTTTACTTATTGATTTGGTGATTTATTTGTTGATCCTTCTATCTATCTATGTTTAGGTTTGGATTTAGATTGTGGTGACTACTACTCCAATTTCACGGAGTCTGCTGTGGCGCAAGGCATCGTGAGGGAGTCATATATCGATAACGCGTTGAAGAATCTCTACACTGTCCTCATGAGGCTCGGATTCTTCGACGGAATGCCGAAGTATGAGTCGCTTGCAGAAGACGATATCTGCACAAAAGACAACATTGAATTGGCTGCAGATGCAGCGAGACAGGGAATTGTTCTGCTTAAGAACGACCACAACATCTTGCCACTGCGCAAAGACAAGTACAAGAAGCTTGCTTTGGTTGGTCCTCATACTAATGCAACCGAAGCCATGATCGGAAACTACGAAGGTTTCATGTCTCTGTCATCTCAAAGCCTTGTTACTTTGGTTTACAGTAGGTTTCGGACGACACTGCTCTGCTCTTTTCCACAGGTACGCCTTGCCGTTATGTTTCCCCTCTCGATGCCTTCTCTGCCGAAGGAAAGGTAGAATACGATCTGGGATGCACAGTCTGGTGTTGGGAGAAGGAAGCCCACCAACGTGCGAAGGAGATCGCCGCGCGCGCTGATGCCACCATCATCTTTGCCGGCATAAGCCTTGAAGTGGAGGCCGAGAGCCGCGACAGGGACGATCTCTTCATCCCCTACAGCCAATCTAACTTCATCACCGAAGTCACCGAAGCTTCCAAGGGCCCTGTAATCTTGGTTATCTTTTCTGCAGGGGGGTTGGATATCTCATCCATCGCCAGAGATAACGCCAAGGTCAGTGCCATTCTCTGGGCAGGTTATCCCGGTGCCGAAGGAGGCCGTGCCATCGCCGATGTAGTTTACGGACGATACAATCCAGGTAATTGGGATCTTTGATGGTGGGACGATGTATCATAACAGGATTGACATCCAGTTCTTGCTGTTTTTCGGTGTAGGTGGAAGACTGCCCATTACATGGTTCGAGTCAGAGTACACAAAACTGCTCCCAATGACATCGATGCCATTACGCCCGATCGATGAGCTCGGTTACCCTGGAAGGACCTACAAGTTCTTCGACGGCCAGGCGGTGTATCCTTTCGGTTATGGCCTCAGCTACACGCAGTTCAACTACACCCTCAAATCTGTGCCGAGCAGCGTGGTCGTCAAGCTTGATCCCCTGCAGCTGTGTCTGCCGCTGACATACAAACCGAATGCCTCATTGGAAGAAGAACACGCGGGAGCAGCATGTCAATCTGTCAACGTAGCTGACACTGCGTGCAACCATGAAATCAACTTCGAGGTTGAGGTGGCGAACACGGGAAAGTTCGACGGCAACCACGTGGTGATTGTCTACTCCAAACCCCCGGCCGGTGTTGCAGGAGCCCCCATCAAGCAGGTTGTCGCGTTCCGGCGGGTGTTCGTGCCGGCCGGCGCCTCGAGCTCGGTGAAGTTTTCGATCGACGCTTGCAAGAGCTTGAGCATCGTGGAGAAGACGGCCTACAAAGTCTTGCCTCGTGGTCAACACACCATCGTGGTCGGGGACGATGAACCCACTGTTTCCTTCCCTGTTAAGGTGGATTTCAATTAGAACAAGTGAGATTTCTAGTTTACTTATTGAGAGATATCAGCGACATTCAACATTTAGTTGAAGGCTGCAAAAATGAAGCGTTTCCGTTCGTATTTGTATTTTTTTGTTTCCCAAATAATACCAAAAATTGGTTGAATCAAATTCCAGTTCAGATATCTCCTGTCATCACTTCACAAGACAATACATCAATCTTTCAACTTGCTATGAGTTACTATAGCAACGAGTGGAATGCACAATTTGAATTATACGTTCATAGTTGGTATGTAGAAATTCATAGAAGAATGCTAAGCAGAGAAATTTGCACTCGAGGACCAAACCAAGACAAAGAGGATCGAAGCACAAGGCATTTGATGCAATCGAACACACACAACAAAAGGTAAGGTCCGCAAATCCAAATACGCACGCACAACAAAAAGAAAGGGCCATTGTTTTGCTGATCAGTCCGACTCCGGTGGCGCCGAGATGCTACAGATTTCGGTTCTATCCTCTGCATTCTTCTCGGAACGAAAGCCCTTTTTTATTGCAGGCCAACATCGCACTTGAGTTTCTTCACCACTTGGAGCCTCGGGAACGAAGTTGTCAGCTTCTCCCAGGGATGATCCAGATGATGGAGGAAGCGCAGCACCTCCACCGTCCACTCCCGGTCATCTCCAAGATTTCTGTTAAAAAGGAAATCTTCTTGTATCATATCAATTGTTGGTGAATTGATATGTCATAGTTGATGAGTCAGCATACTCTGATCCACGGGTCGATGTTGGGAGTCAGTGGTCGGTCGAATGGGTTATCGAGGTTGATCGACTGCAGGTCGCGACGCTGTCGTCGGGATGTTGAATTGGTGTCTCTTGATCGCGACGGTCGTGCCTCGGGGGTGTCTGCTCCCTTGGACAGAAAGCCCTGGGCGCCGGTCGGGATGTCAGATCCATCTAGAGGAAGACGGCTCTTAATCGGGATGGTTGCGCCTTGCGCCGAGGGGGGGTGGCTGCTCTCTTGCATAGAAGGCCCTCAAATCTTCTTGTATCATATCAATTGTTGGTGAACTGATATACCGTGATTGATGAGTCAGCATAGTCTGATCCACGGGTCGATGTCAGGAGTCAGTGGTCGGTCGAATGGGTCGCCGAGGTTGATCGACCGCAGGTCGCGACGTTGTCATCGGGATGTTGAATTGGTGTCTCTCGGTCGGGACGGTCGTGCCTCGGGGGTGTACGGTCCCTTGGACAGAAAGCCCTGGGAGCCGGTCGGGATGTCAGATCCGTCTGGATGAAGACGGCTCTTAATCGGGATGGTTGCGCCTTGCGCCGAGGGGGGGTGGCTGCTCTCTTGCATAGAAGGCCCTCATCGGGTGGTTACCGACTTTGGCCCCTCAACGAGCAAGTTAGTGCTTGGTTCTCTGTTTTTTGCCCCTCCCTTGTCAGATGCCGGCCATGAGTTTTTATACTACTATACGATGGTCGGTCGTACGCGGGTTTGGCGTGACGGCCGATCCTCGAGGGGCGAGGAGGTACCTTTGTGTAGCGGCCATCCTGGAACGCGCGGAACGGTGCCATACGGCGTTGTCTCGAGCTTTCCGGGATGGGATGTATCGATGAGTGCCTTGGTATGGATCCCAGCTCAGCGCATGGGAGTACTGTTGACATGGCAGTGGCGTGGTGTGGCGTTGGTCGTGACATAGCCAGGGCCCAAAATATACCTTATCACTTCTCCCTCCCCACCGAGGCATGTCGTGGGGTCCTTGTGAGAGGGCGAGGGGTGCACATGGGTCGGAGTGCCACGTGTGTATTGATTGCTTGTGAGGGGAAGTCAGGCTGGTTCGTCGTGGGGCTACTCGGCGGTGGTGCCCCGTGCTTTTGGCAGGATTGGAACTGCTGGCCGGGTAGCTGGGCCCAGGTAGGATGGTACTAGCAAGTCGCTGGTCAGGGGACCAAGCTGCGAGACTCGAGCAAAGACTAGAACTGTTGGCCGAGTGACTGATCTCGGGCTCAAGTTTGGGATTGGCGAGTCGCAAGTCGGGGGATCGAGCTGTGCGACTCGAGCAAATACTAGACCTGTTGGCCGAGTAACTGATCTCAGGCTCAGGTTTTGGACTAGCGGGGCATTGGGTGGCACGTCGGGGTGTACGCACGTGCCATCGCGTCACGTGGCATGCTGAGTGGAGCAATGGAGGCTCTGGCAGGAAGTTTCCTATCACGAGTGGCTTTTGACGGGAGGCCTCTTGTCGTGAGCGGCTTATGGCGGGAGACCTCTTATCACAGGCAGTCTTTCGGTGGAAGTTCTGAGACTGGAGAATCTGGGGGAATCCAAGGAGTCATGATGGGTTTTAAATGATGCGATCATCTCTTCCCTCGGGAAGCCCAAATGTCGCTTTGTGGTGGGTTTGCCTCCCCTTTATAAGCTCCTCCCAGAGCAATTGCCGCTACATTGCCCAGCCTTCCGTTTCATGCCTCAGCTCCTTCCTCCTAACCTCAAGGTCGGGATGTCTCCGTCTTCCTCTTCATCTTCTTCTTCGAGTCGATTAGCTGCCGGGGAGCGAGAGTCATCCTCTGGGGGCCCGGGGGTCATTAGTTCGTCTTTGGGTGGCGTGCCCTTGGAGGCCGCAGGGGGCTATGTCGCACTTGAAAACATCAAGTCGTGGCATGATGTAGACTCGGTGGTGACCGAGGAACTTTTGGGGACAATTCGGGATTGCTACTGTATCCCGAAGTGTTATGGGATTTATGCCCCTCGGCCTGGCTAGCGACCATATGATCTGTTTCCCGACGAATTTGGGTTGACTGTGGGTACCCTCGAGGCGGGACTACGGTTCCCGTTGCATCCCGTCATCGAGGAGTGCCTCTGTAAGTGGGGAATATCGTTGTCCCAGATGGGCCGAACTTTTGGCGCTATATGGTGGCTTTCCTCGAGGAATGTTAGGGAGCGGGGATCGAGCTGACCCGGATGCTCTTCCTGGCCTGCTTCCGCCTGTGTAAAGGGCGAGGTGGGTATTACCTGACCGCTTGTGGTGGTTTCAAGATCAGCGACGCTCCTTCTAATAATAAAGGTTGGAAGAGTTGCTACTTCTTTATCAGTTGTAGTTGGGGGTGGGGTTTCAATATTGGATGGACTTCCCGAACCATCAATAATGTCCCATCGTTTCTTTCTGACGGAGAAACCACGAACGTGAATCGTTTAAGGGGAATTTTGTCCTCTTCTCAAGCAATTTGGGAGATGACCGAGGAGTGGTTGGTCGAGGCGGGACTAAGCCCAACCACTAGGGGTACGACCATTCTTATGTTATGGATCGTCCGTCTTGCCCTGAGCTAGCTGATTGATCGAGCTTTTGTTTGCAGAGATGGTGAACCTCCTCTAGTCGGTGAAAGGGGCGTCTCATGCCAAGGTCGTCGCATCGCCGTCTCGGGATGGCGAGGGTTCTAGTGCTGGGGGTGCCTCGTAGAAGGGCACGCCAAGGAGGACGTCAGGGTCTCCGAAGGCAAGTCGCTAGCAAAAGAGGGCAAAAACCGAGACTCGAAAAATGTACGCAAGCTCGGCTGCTCGTGCGAGTGCTGCCCTAGGGTCGTCCGGAGCCGCTCCTCAAGGTGAGGGCTCGAGGAGCTCGAAAGGAAAGGCGGCGGCTGGATCGTCCGGCTGTGACCCCTCGAGGAGGCCATCGGCGCGTTCGAAGTCGATGCAGGACTTGTGCCGCGTTCGTCCTCGGGCCGAGGGCGAGCAGTTTTAGGCCTTGAGCATGGTCGACCTCCCCGCAGGGGAGCCGGGGACTCCCTACGCCTCACGGTGGGCGAACCTCAAGCCCAACAGTTGGATCTGGGCCGACCGCTCAGGAGTTTACCCGGGGGGCGCTCCACCCGGTGCTGGAAAAGGAGCTCTACTGCTCCCCCTCAGTGATGCTGATGGACCAAGCGGCTAAGTCATTTATCTGGGTAAGTACTGGCATTCTTCCCTCGTTCGATTCTTCCTTCTGCATATGGATTTTAATGCTGATCTTCGCGTAGGGCCAGCATTACACCATGGCACTGATCGACCACGTTTATGATGTTGGAAGGGTGATCGAGCGTCTATCGGACATCAATTCCAATCTCCGTCGGGAGGTCGAGGAGCTAAAGGGCGGATCTGGCCCAGAGGCCGTCGCCGCGGCCAAACGACGTGCCTCGGATATGGAGGAAGAGGTGAAATCATCTGAAGGCCAAGCTGAAGGAAAGTCGAGCCCATGTTCGGACGCTTGACGATGAGCTGCTGACCCTCTCTCGGGATGTCGAATCCACCAAGTCTTCTTCTTGGGCCGCCAAGGAGATTTTGAAGGAGGAGCGTCTGCCATTGCCCGAGAAGATCAAGGGGGCGATCGCCGAGTTTAAATCGTCTCCCGGGTTCGAACGAGGCCTGCAGAGGTCGGGGCAGGTGACGTATGAGTTTGGGTATCGGGTTGCCTTTGCTCACTTTCGTGCGGGGTACCCGGACCTGGAACTGGAGTCGGACCTGTTCACTGACCTGTCGGAGGACCAAAACGTCGACATCCAGGTGGATGTCCCTTTCGACGACGGGCCCGAGACTCCTCCCCCGAACTAAGGGGTGTAATCTTTTCTTTTGTCTTGCTCGGGTCAAGTTTTGGAGTTGTATTGCCCGACCACAATATGTATGTTTCTTTTGATCAATGAAAACTGGCTTTTTGGAATATTGACTTTTTGCCTTCACGGATAAAATCTTTTTAAATTTGTCGCGTTCCATGTCCTTGGTAGGGGATTCCCCTCCACAGTCTCGAGGCGGTAGGTCCCTTCTTAGACCATGTCGTAGACCCGATAGGGGCCTTCCCAGTTTGGCACGTGCTTTCCCCTTGCTCGGGTCGGGTCGCTCACATCAGCCTTTCGAAGGACAAGGTCTCTAACCTTGATTGGTCATGGACGAACTTTGCAATTGTAGATTCAAGTCGTAGCCTTCTTGTATGCCAGGGTGTGCAGGTGTGCCTCGGCCCTTATCTCTTCAAGGAGATCCAGGTTTGTCCATAGGGCCTCCTCGGAATCGCCTTGCTTGTATGCGACGGTGCACAAGGTCGGGAACACAATTTCGGGTAGAAGGACTGCTTCGATCCCAAATGCAAGGCTGAACGGAGACTCCCCCGAGGCGGTCTTGGGGGTCATTCGCATTGCCCACAGGACGCTAGGGAGCTCGTCCACCCAGGGCCCGCGTGCGCCCGTGACCCTCTTCTTGAGGCCTTTCAGGATTGTCCGATTCATTACTTCAGCCTAGTCGTTGGTTTGGGGGTATGCGACCGAGCTGAATCTCAATTGTATCCCGTATGACTGACAATATACCTTGAATTTAGCGTTATCGAATTGAGCCCCATTGTCGGTGATGATAGCCCTCGGGATTCCGAACCGAGTAATGATGTTCTTCCATGTGAAGCCCTAAACTTGTTTCTCGATAATGGATGCTAGGGGTTCGACTTCAACCCACTTCGTAAAGTAGTCAACCCCAACTATGAGGAAGTGTCGTTGTCCCGAAGTTGGGGGAAAAGGCCCGAGGAGGTCAAGTCCCCATTGGGCGAAGGGCCAGGTCGCATCCATCGGGGTAAGAGGCACCGCTGGCTGGTGTTGCAACCGGGCATGCCTTTGACACTATTGGCACCGTTGTACATATGATAGGGCGTCTTGGCGCATGGTCGGCCAGTAGTACCCTTGTCTGAGGATCTTGAAGGCCAAGGTTTGGCCCCTGATGTGCTCCCCGCAAATCCCCTCATGGAGTTCGGCGAGAACCGTCTCGGCCTCTTGTCATGGAATTAGCTAGTTTTGCCTAAGTCGTGTGGCACCCTTGCGTGTCCGTCCGCAAAGGTCAACCTCCCCGAAACCTCCCATGGTCCCTTAGGACATACAAAAGAGAAAACGGGTTAGAGAAAGTGCCTCACATGGGATCTACAAGGCCAATACAAATTACAAACATACTTTACAAGCTCCGAACAGTTGCACAACAAAGGGTCAAAATGGTCCACTACAGACCGACTATATCTCGCAAGTGTCCACATGACACGACCTTTATTTACAAGCCTAAAGCGACCACCAAACCTGCTAAAAATTGGACTATTAAGCCTTCGGTCGTCCCTCTACATGCTGTGCAAAGCATGAACATACCAAAAGACACGGACATACATAAGCATTACATAAACTCTCCCTATCAATATATCGAAACTTTGAATTCAGAAAATCATGACTATTTCATCATTGCATGCATCATAAATATTGAAAGAACAAATTAATCACATAATGCATCTTAAAATCATGAGTATTGTATGCATCATTCCAAATCATAAATATTTCAAATCATGGTATTAAAATATGAAAGTACATTACATCATACCATATATGATTATTATAACTTCTCATTATATGCATCATCATAATATCATGAGTATTTTATGCATAGTTTCATATAATCAACATAATTTCTCCCCTTTTGTTATTAACAAAAATGAGAAAAGTGTAACTAGCAAAATTTTAAAATATGCAAGTCAGTAAGATAATAAATTTTGAATATGCAAGCTAGCAAATTTTTAAGATATGAAAATTAATAAAATTTTTATTTAAGATGTTCGAGCCAACAAATTTTTGAAAAAGAATGTAAGATAATAAATAATAAGTTTTATATTATTTTAGAACATGCTAAATTTTAGAGCATAATGCTTTAAATAATATAGCAATATTTTTCTTTCAAAAAAAATAGATTGCAAACTCCTTCACCTACCAGGAAATAGAATTCATGAATAGAATTCATGAAATAGAATTCATAATACGTGCCTATTATCATAATTTAAACTTAAATATTTTTGACTAATGATTTAGACCTAATGAAGTTAATATATTAATTATTTTACCATGTAATCGAATCATAATATTTTTTTATTATGCTAAGTTACTGTTGATACGATCCGATGGTATAAAGAGGGACATCGTGAGATATATGTCCCGTTAATCAAGAAATATACTTAAGAAATATTTGCATCTCTATATTGCTTTAGTGAGCTTTCTATTTTGATTTCTCATAATTTATTTATTTTTTTTAGTTATAGCCAGAATTGTATTTGCATTATATGCCTTAACATGCTACTTTGAACAAGATCCACCTTCTTCAAACTTAGTGTAACTTGAAGTAAGTGCGACACTTAATGATTATGCTGCATACTATGAGCAGCAGATATTGAAGCTTAGCGTATTAACGCGAGGAAGAAGAAGAAGAAATTTCTAAGCCTCCCGAATTCCTATATTGTATTTGGATTCATTTACCAAAAAAATTGTATGTTTGGTTGACGAGCTGCTCCGCTACTTGTGTTGCAAGAAATACAAATCCTTGAGAATTCATCATCTTGCCTGTCTTCAAAATAATAATGAATGTATTTGTAATTATGTATATATTTCTAATTTATAAAGAGATATAATTTATATGATTATTCATCGATTATAAAAATAATATATATGTTTGCAACCAGTAAAACTATACTAGTTTATTAGAGTGGTTGAAATTATTGCCAAATAATTTATTTTGATTGATTTCTAATGCACAAGATGCGTTTTATAAAAAAAGATGTGAAGTGATAGAATTTCTTTTTCTGACAAGAAAAAAAATGTAAATATTACTTCTTATTCAAGAAACTATATATATATATATATATATATATATATATATATAATTTTGAGATTAACAGTCTTAAAAGCGAACTTCCACTAAACTCAAATGTCACCCGAAGACAATAAATAAATAAATAAATAAAAAGCAGAAAGCATAAGACTTGCATACATTATTAATAATTAAAGGGAAACATGGAATCCCGCGCGCACAGACATACACACAACGAAAGATATGATGCGCGAGCCGACGCATAAGCGCACGCACAACAGCTGATCAAATGGAGCTGCTACCGATTTTGGCTTCATCTTCTGCCTTCTTCTCGCCGGCACGCGGGTTGAACCAAAGCCCTTCTTTATTGCAAGGCCAAGAACTTAGTTTCCCGCACTTGAATTTCTCCACGACTCGGAGCTCTGGGAACGAAGTTCTCAGCTTCTCCCAGCTGGGATGATCCAGATCATTGAGGAACCTCAGGCGCAGCACCTCCACCTTCCACTCCCGGCCCTTCCCAAGACTTCGGAGCATCCCTCCCCTCAGGTACAGTTTCTTCAGATGTCGTAATTTAAGGGGATCAATCCACTGCGGGAACTCCTCCTCGGTGAAGCACCGGAGGTCCAGCTTCTCTATCGTACCAGGAAGGGTAACCTTAGCGGGATCAAGGAAACGATCCGCTGCAATCTTCTTGGTTTCTCTCTTCGTCAGTGACTTCACTCCTAAAGAAACCTCTTTGCTCCTTGGATCAGCGTTCTTGTACGGGACATCGGATGTTGATGGTTTCTGCTCCGGTGGATGTGGCAGCTGAGTCTTTTCGATGACATCATCTTCACCATCATCATGAGCATCGGCATCAGCAGCAGCAGTAGCAGCATCAGATGATTGTTTGGACTTCCGTGGGCGATCTTCGATTGAGTCCTCATCAGTCCCTTTTTGTTTCTTCTCCTGTATAGGCGCCTCAGCTTCTCTAGTAGGTCGAGAGTATTCCTTCCTCGTTGTATCCACTGCCCATGTTATGATAAGGGTGGTGAGCGTCTTCAACTCGCCCACCTTCTCCAGCTCTTTTTCTGCGATCAGACTGCCTATGTTGATGCTGAGCTTCCTCAACTGATTCAGCGTGGCCAAGTCATGGAGATGACAAACATGTTTGTCATCTGGATCACTGATCAGTAAAAACCCGTTGAGCACTTCCAGATCGGAGAGGTTGGCGATGCTCTTGGGCATCTTGTCGAGCAGGAAGCAGTCCGACACGTCCAGGTACTGCAGCTTCTTGGCGGACCCGATCCGCTCCGGCAGCTTCTCCAGATTGTGGCACGCCCGGAGGTCCAACACCAACAGCTTGGTGAGCTTGTCGATGGAGTCGGGAAGCGTTTCCACCCTCGAAACGCCTCTGAGGCTCATGTACCGCAAGCTCTTGCAGTTGTCGATCCCCTTCAAGAACTCGTCGTTCTTGACCTCGATATGGTGCTTCTGGTCCGACTCCTTCCACCGCCCCAGCTGCATTGTGGTCATCTCGCCCTTGTTGACTAGCCATGTGGGTTCGAATTCGACGTAGCGCTTGTAGACGTTGTAGACGGTGAGCAGTCGACGTTCCCCATCGTCGCCGATGGGGTTTTGTTCGAGGCGCAAGCACGCACGGCGACTCCTGGAGTAGTCGTTGCTGGGGCGGCCGTCCTGGTCGAATTCGAGGAAGGCATTGCTCTTGGCGACGGTGATCAACAGCCTGCGAATCCACGACTGTATACTGAAGTGGTGCACCTTGTCACAGTGCTTCTTCTTAATGGTTATGATCAGGCCCTTGGAGACGAGTTGGTCGAAGCATCTCTTCCCTTCCTCAGGAGTCTTCACTATTTCCTCGCCCATCCACCAGTGGATCAGCAGCCTCTTCTTGAGGACAGCGTTCGGCGGGAAGACGGTGAGGCAGAAGAGGCAAAGCTTCAGCTGAGTCTCGAAGCTGTCGACCACAAGCAATAGGTGCGCCCACGCGGAGCTCTCTTGGATCTGCCGCTCCAGTGGGAAATCCTCCTCCCCCTCCTCCTCCTCAGCATTGGATTCCTGTTCACCCGACGAATCCATTGGCTTCACCTCTAAATCGATGTTTTTCAAGATTTCCTCAAGGTTCGACTCGAGCTCTCGGAGTCGGCTCTGTGTTTCCGAGGGATCCAACGTCTTCTTTGCCCCCCGCAACAGCTCGTCGACTTGCCTGGCGACGATTGCAAATTTATTCATGGCGGTTTCTTCTTTGACCTTGGATTTCCAAAACATTTCTCTCAGGTGCTCCATTTTTTTCTTGATCTCGTCGAACTTCGTAAGAACAACCGAGACTTCTTCCGAACGCATTCGGCTGAGGCCTTCGGCTTCTTCCAAACGCTTCGGCTTGGAAGAAGCACCCTTCGGATCGGGGACGAGGCGGTCTTTGGCTTCTTCCAAACGCTTCATCAACCGAGACACTACTTCGACGCTGGATCCGCCGCAGGGGAACATGGTCGGAAGCAACAAACGAGGCACAGGAGAAGGTTGGGGTTATGGTGGCTTCGTGTTACGTCTGCAACTCATATAGTTGCGTTGGCATAATCTTCGTAACACACAAGGAAAAGAAAAGGGAAAAAAAAAAAATAGAGAGAATAAAGATTAAAGAGAAAGAGAAAAGAGAAAGAAGAGAGAATAAAAAAAAGAGAATGAGATATTAATAATAACAATAGCTTAGATTTAACATATATATATATATATATGAATATTAAAAAATTAAAAGGAAAAGAAATAAAAGGAACAAACACACAAAAAGCAAAAGAGAAAAAAAAAAGACACGGACAAAGAAAAAGAAAAAGAAAAAGAAAAAAAACAAAGACACGGAGGTGGCACATCTTTTTCAATACGCTCATTGCAAAGCAACACACCATACGGCAAAGTCTGCATGTTCACTATGGCATCCATAAGACCGTCAACCTGACAATACACTTTGTTTGATAAAAATATAGTTAATATCTTGATCAGTCGGATGTAATCCAGATCTATATATATAATTATCCAAAATATTTTCTAGATAGAAACATTATTTTTCTAAAATGTTACTTGCGAAGGTATATGAGTATAGATGTGAGTAGTGGATAGAAGTCCTCTCTTTTTTTTTATGTTAAAGGTGAGTCTTTACATTTGATTGTAAAGAGCACTAAGAAAATATGAGACTATCATTCTCTTCATAAATGATAAAAAGAAAGCCTATGATTGTTTTTCTCATCATTAATGATGAGAAGGAAGCTTGTGATTGTCTTTCTCATCATAAATGACAAGAAGGAAGCTTCATCTTATCCTCCCTCATTGGGCACCATGTGTCGAATAATTACTCGTTAATATATCTCCTATCATTGTCCTGCCCCGAAGGCATGCTTTGAGGCTCCTTCGAGAGGGACTCAAAGTATGGCGTTAAATTTATTCGACACATGAGCATACAAGATTTCTTTTTGCGGATTGAGCTTTCTTGATATACTCGGGCACACTTTACCTTGTGCCTCTATTATGATAGATTTTTTTTTTTCACACAGGTCGGGTTTTCTCGACTCATATGTCTTGGGCACATTTGGCTTTACGCCTCTTCCATAGCAGATTTCCCTTCACATGGGTCAAGATTTCTTGATTCATGCGTCTCAAGTGTATTTGGTTTTACGCCTATGTTGTAGGAGATTTCTCTTCATGTGGGTTAGGTTTTCTCGACTCACGTGTGTCGGGTGCATTTGGTCCTACAGGTCTACTATAGGAAATTTAACTTGGCGTGGGTCGAGTTTCCCAACTCACATGCCTTGGGAACATTTGGCCCTGCACCTTCGCCGTGGCATATATACCTTAGTGTGGGTCGGATTTTCTGACTCATATGCCTTAAGCACATTTGGCTTTATGCCTCTACCATGATAGATATACCATAGTGTAGGTCGAGTTTCCTAACTCATACACCTCATGCATATTTGTGTTAGGACCAAAACCGGCACTAAGAGGGGGAGTGAATTAGTACTTTCGTAAAACTTCTAAATATTTGAAAATTTTGTTCGATAAAACTCGTTTCGGAAAGATGTTTAACTTGAAAACGTTCGTAAGAGTAATGAGCGTAGTAAGCAAGTAAATCAGTTAGCAATATGAATGAAAATGAAAAGTAGAACAAAAATATAAACTGAGTTTTATAGTGGTTCGGTTGTCGTGACCTACATCAACTCCCGATTCCTCCTCCGTCGAGGCCATCGGCTTTCACTATCGATGTTCTTTCGATGGGCGAAGATTAACTACCCTCTTACAACCATTTTCGCATTTTTATAGGTTTAGGAGATAACCTTTATAAGCCACTCACCCCTCTCTTAAACTGAAATCAACACTTAGAGCTAGAGGAGGGGAATTCTCACAATATTACAATAGTATTTTTCCTAATTTTTGTTCTAAGTTGATGTGTAAACCAAGTAGGGATGAGTGGGGTATTTATAGGCCCCAAATGGATTTAAATTTGGAGCTAAAATGGTCTCATCCTGGGTTTCCTAGGTCTTGGTGGTACCGTCGCCTGTACTGGGTGGTACCACCACCTGCAGCATTAACACTGGGTGATACCACTGCCCATATACTGCCTGACACAGTTTGAGAGACTATGTCTAGGCGATATCACCGCTTGACACACTAAATTGGGCGGCACGACCTCGTAGTTTGGTGGTACCACCACTTGATAGCTTGGGAAAGTGTGCTCTTGACTTTTCCAGCTCATAGGTGGTTCCACCTAACTTTGGGTGACCAAATGAGCCTTCCACTTAGCCTAAAATAACCTCAACTTAGGCCCAATGGGCCTCTAATTGAGCTAGTAGGGTTCCTCCCAAAATCAACTCAATTACAATCACGACTACTTCAATGTAGATATAATCGATTATAAACAGAATACTATGTTGTCTAACATGTCATTGGTTCATCCGACGTTTCGTCCAATCCTTTCGGTGCATCGTCCTCTCTTGCGACGTATTGCCCAATCGGCATATTGACCTCTACAACATTTGAAATTTTATTAGTGTAATGTTCGATCCTTCTAGCCCGATGCTCGAACTCATGGCACAAAGCCTTCTCCCGATACATTAACCGATCCTTCGACTCGATGTCCAATCTCTTAACATGTTCTGGCCCAACATCTAATTTTACTACTTTAATCGATTTGTCTTCCCCAATTGAAGCTAGTTTTGTGTCACTCAAAACGTAGATTAGATTGTTAACTCATCGATTGATTTTATCATCAAAATCTGAGATTCAACTATCTCCTCCTTTTTTTTTATGATGATAACCAATTGATGACGAAGTTTAAATTAAACTCTCCCTATCAATATATCGAAACTTTGAATTCAGAAAATCATGACTATTTCATCATTGCATGCATCATAAATATTGAAAGAACAAATTAATCACATAATGCATCTTAAAATCATGAGTATTGTATACATCATTCCAAATCATAAATATTTCAAATCATGGTATTAAAATATGAAAGTACATTACATCATACCATATATGATTATTATAACTTCTCATTATATGCATCATCATAATATCATGAGTATTTTATGCATAGTTTCATATAATCAACATAATTTCTCCCCTTTTGTTATTAACAAAAATGAGAAAAGTGTAACTAGCAAAATTTTAAAATATGCAAGTCAGTAAGATAATAAATTTTGAATATGCAAGCTAGCAAATTTTTAAGATATGAAAATTAATAAAATTTTTATTTAAGATGTTCGAGCCAACAAATTTTTGAAAAAGAATGTAAGATAATAAATAATAAGTTTTATATTATTTTAGAACATGCTAAATTTTAGAGCATAATGCTTTAAATAATATAGCAATATTTTTCTTTCAAAAAAAATAGATTGCAAACTCCTTCACCTACCAGGAAATAGAATTCATGAATAGAATTCATGAAATAGAATTCATAATACGTGCCTATTATCATAATTTAAACTTAAATATTTTTGACTAATGATTTAGACCTAATGAAGTTAATATATTAATTATTTTACCATGTAATCGAATCATAATATATTTTTATTATGCTAAGTTACTGTTGATACGATCCGATGGTATAAAAAGAGACATCGTGAGATATATGTCCCGTTAATCAAGAAATATACTTAAGAAATATTTGCATCTCTATATTGCTTTAGTGAGCTTTCTATTTTGATTTCTCATAATTTATTTATTTTTTTTAGTTATAGCCAGAATTGTATTTGCATTATATGCCTTACACATGCTACTTTGAACAAGATCCACCTTCTTCAAACTTAGTGTAACTTGAAGTAAGTGCGACACTTAATGATTATGCTGCATACTATGAGCAGCAGATATTGAAGCTTAGCGTATTAACGCGAGGAAGAAGAAGAAGAAATTTCTAAGCCTCCCGAATTCCTATATTGTATTTGGATTCATTTACCAAAAAAATTGTATGTTTGGTTGACGAGCTGCTCCGCTACTTGTGTTGCAAGAAATACAAATCCTTGAGAATTCATCATCTTGCCTGTCTTCAAAATAATAATGAATGTATTTGTAATTATGTATATATTTCTAATTTATAAAGAGATATAATTTATATGATTATTCATCGATTATAAAAATAATATATATGTTTGCAACCAGTAAAACTATACTAGTTTATTAGAGTGGTTGAAATTATTGCCAAATAATTTATTTTGATTGATTTCTAATGCACAAGATGCGTTTTATAAAAAAAGATGTGAAGTGATAGAATTTCTTTTTCTGACAAGAAAAAAAATGTAAATATTACTTCTTATTCAAGAAACTATATATATATATATATATATATATATATATATATAATTTTGAGATTAACAGTCTTAAAAGCGAACTTCCACTAAACTCAAATGTCACCCGAAGACAATAAATAAATAAATAAATAAAAAGCAGAAAGCATAAGACTTGCATACATTATTAATAATTAAAGGAAAACATGGAATCCCGCGCGCACAGACATACACACAACGAAAGATATGATGCGCAAGCCGACGCATAAGCGCACGCACAACAGCTGGTCAAATGGAGCTGCTACCGATTTCGGCTTCATCCTCTGCATTCTTCCCGCTGGCACGCGGGTTGAACCAAAGCCCTTCTTTATTGCAAGGCCAAGAACTTAGTTTCTCGCAGTCGAATGTCTCCACGACTTGGAGCCTTGGGAACGAAGTTGTCAGCTTCTCCCAGGGATGATCCAGATGATGGAGGAACCTCAGGCGCAGCACCTCCGCCTTCCACCCCCGGCCCTTCCCAAGACTTCGGAGCATCCCTCCCCTCAGGTACAGTTTCTTCAGCTCCGGTAATTTTCTGGGACCAATCCACTGCGGGAACTCCTCCTCGGTGAAGCACCGGAGGTCCAGCTTTTTTATTATAGTGGGAAGGGTAACCAAAGAGGGATCAAGGTGACGATCCGCTGCAATCTTCTTGGTTTCTTTCTTCGTCAGTGACTTCACTCCTGAAGCTTGTCCGTCGGTGGTCGGTCGAGCCTCATGGTCGGATATTGGTTGAACTTTATTCTTAGTAGTGGCATCAGTACCAGAAGAAACCTCTTTGCTCCCTGGATCGGCGTTCTTGTACGGGACATCGGATTTTGATGGTTTCTGCTCCGGTAGATGTGGCAGCTGAGGCTTTTCGATTACATCATCTTCACCATCATCATGAGCATCGGCATCAGCAGCAGCAGTAGCAGCATCAGATGATTGTTTGGACTTCGGTGGGAGATCTTCGATTGAGTCCTTACCAGTCCCTTGTTGTTTCTTCTCCTGTGAGGGCGCTTCACCACCTCTGGTGGAATGAGAGTCTTCCTTCTTCGTTGTAACCACTGCCCATGTTATGATAAGGGTGGTGAGCGTCTTCAACTCGCCCACCTCCTCCAGCTCCGTTTCTGCGATCTGACTGCCTATGTTGATGCTGAGCTTCCTCAACTTGGTCAGCTTGGCCAACTCATGAAGATGACAAACATGTTTGTCATCAGGATCACTGATCAGTAAAAACCCCTTGAGCACTTCCAGATCGGAAAGTTTGGCGATGCTCTTGGGCATCTTGTTGAGCCGGAAGCACTCCGACACGTCCAGGTACTGCAGCTTCTTGGCGGACCCGATCGCCTCCGGCAACTTCTCCAGATTGTGGCACGCCCGGAGGTCCAAAACCACCAGCTTGGTGAGCTTGCCGATGGAGTCGGGAAGCGTTTCCACCCTCCATACGCCTCTGAGGCTCATGTACCGCAAGCTCTTGCAGTTATGGAGCCCCTTCAAGAACTCCTCGTTCTTGACCTCGATATCGTTCTTCTGGTTCGAGTCCTGCCACCGCCCCAGCTGCATTGTGGTCATCTCGCACTTGTTGACCAGCCATGTGGGTTCGAAGTCGACGGAGCGCTTGTCGACGTTGTAGACGGTGAACAAAACCCCATGGTCGCCGATGGAGTTTTGTTCGAGGCGCAAGCAGGCACGGCGACTCCAGGAGTAGTCGTTGCTGGGGCGGCCGTCCCGGTCGAAATCGAGGAAGCCGTTGCTCTTGGCGACGGTGATCAACAGCCTGCGAATCCACGACTGTATCCTGAAGTAGTGCACCTCGTCACAGTGGTTCTTCTTGATGGTTATGATCAGGCCCTTGGAGACGAGTTCGTCGAAGCATTTCTTCCCTTCCTCCGGACTCGTCACTATTTTCTCGCCCATCCACCAGTGGATCAGCAGCCTCTTCTTGAGGACAGCTTTCGCCGGGAAGACGGTGAGGCAGAAGAGGCAATGCTTCAGCTGAGTTTCGAAGCTGTCGACCACAAGCAAAAGGTGCG